>ML681978.1:5997407-6007578 GCA_007922195.1 Podocnemis expansa
CACACACACACACACACACACACACACACACACACACACACACACACACCTCTGTCACATTGTCCTCGAGCTTTCTGTACAGGCATGTCTGTGCGACCCTTTCATACAAATGTGTCTACACACACAGCTCTGTCACATCCTCCTTCACCCTAGGTATACTTGTGGGTCTACAAAACATTTTTTTTCCTCTCCTACACTCACTTGTCATATGTTCTTTCTTTCCCTACACAGAGCACTACCACATCTTCCTTCACCTTCCTCCCTTACCTGCTTCCTGCTGTCAAGTCAGTACTTATCACTTACATGAGCAACACTGACTCCAGGAGCTGTTGCTCCCCTGCATATCCTGCCCCAGAATTCCCCCCATAGTGTCAAGTTTATAGTGGTGGGGATTGACTCTCCTTACCCTTTTCACTGTCCTGACAGATTCCCATCATCTGGGACCGCATTGTCAGAGAGAATGCTGGAAAATGGAAGGCAATCGCCAAGCACCAGGTGAAGCACATGTTCAGCCCCTCAGAGGATGAGTTGAAACACCTGGCATGCCGGTAAGATCCTGCTCCTGTACAGTCAGCAACTCTGAGCTCCCTTTTGCAGGAGAGCCCATTTGAAGACCAGTCCTCATTTTCCACTCTTGCCACGAGGCTGTGGTTTACAGGAAGCCCAGCATATCCATCGTTCCAATTAGCAGGGGTTTCTTGACAAGATGAAATAGCACTGGGGAGGACTGTGATGCTGACTGATGCAGTTCCTAGCCTGGGGAAGCAGATCTCTTTTTGGAGAGCAGAATGGGCAGGGATAGTAGGGTCATATAAGGGCTCTATCCGGTGCTGGAAAATAAGGAAGATGTATCAGGACAGGCACCACCTTACATATCACGAGTCACCTGCTCCAGCCTCTGATGCCTGCTTTCTTTCCTCGACCAGGTGGGCACAAACATACAACCTGGATATGATGGAGGCTCTTGCTCCAGAGAAACCCAAGTGTGGGCTGTGTGGTGTGGAGGCAGCAAAGCGCTGCTCTCGCTGCCGGAACGAGTGGTACTGCAAACGGTAATGATGCCTAGCCTGGTCTGATCTGCCCTCAGGGCTCTTCCGTGGGCAAATGGTACTAGTCTTCCTGTGTAGTGCTCACTATTATCTGAATGATGGTGGGCCTCACAGTTCTGGCTGGTCTCTGTGCCTGTTGTGGTGAAGGGTGTTGTACCCCATGCATCTGGGCTTCATGACTGCCATGGACTTCCAATCAGTGCATGAATTCACAGCCCCAGCTCTCTGATCACGTAATTGGAGCTGTGCAATCAGCTGTCCTTGCATCACTGGTGTCAGTTATCACAAGCCAGCACAGAGGCAGCCTTTCCAAAGCTCCCTTTTACAAAGAGCCCAGTGCATTTTGTGCTGCTGCTGGAAAGTGCTAGCTGGGCTCAGGATCCCCTGCTCATCTACAACGAAGGCAGCAGCATAAGCTTCCCTACTTTTCCCCCACTCCAGTGACAGTGCTTCACCTTATACCTAGGGGAACATCCCTTACTGGGTGTTCAGACTCCACAGCCTCTTCAGTCCTTGGCCTAATTGCTGAGATGAACAGAGGAAGCCAGTCACTGTCAGTGACTATGGGAAACTGACCACAACAACAGATACCCCTGCTCCAGTGCAGTGGGTTTCGAGCGTTTTTTCCTTGGGTCCCAGTTGAAAAAAATCATTTATTCCTGCAACCCAATAATTACATTGTTGAGGAATGCATTCCAGTCTTTTGGTGGCAGCAACAGGGGGTGCTGCAATTCAGTGTTTGAGGGTCTGCGACCCAGTACTGGGTCCTAACCCTAAGTTTGAAAACACTGCTCTAGTGCAGTGGTTCCCAGTGTGCCGGGGCACACTGGTGTGCCATGGCAACACCCAGAGTGTGCCGTGAGCATCCCTGAGAGCTGGAGTTAAAGTTCCCTCCCTGCTCAGCCCAGCCATGTGGGCTGTGCAAGGCTGGAAAAGGCAGGGGTTAAAGTAAGGGGAAGGCACTGGAACACAGTTCTGGGGCCCCCTATTTTTAGGCAGGCAGCCTTCTGGGCCCCCTAAAAATAGAGGAAGGCTCTAGAATGGGGAGTTCCAGGGATCCCCCTAAAAATAGCAAGAGCAGCCCGAATGCAGTGTTCCAGTGGCTCCACCTTAACCCAGCCAGCAGAGAGGGGTGGGAGGCTGGGAACGTGTGAATCTCCCCCTGCAGGGTGGAGCGGCTTGTGTCAGGCAGCCTGCAAACAGCCCAGGTAAGGACTTTGCAGGGGGAGGGCTGCTGGGGGTTGTGTGGGGCAGGTGTGTGTGTGTGTGTGTGTGTGTGTGTGTGTGTGTGTGTGTGTGTAGCTGAGGTGGGTGGGAGAGGATGTGTAACAAAGGGTGTGTAGCTGGGGTTGTGGGGTGGCTGTTTGGCTGGGGGTGTGTGTAGCTGGGGGGTGGGGTGGCTGTGTGGGGGATAGTAGCTGGGGGCTGAGGCCTAGTTCTGGCTCCTTCAGTGATGGGAGGGTCCATCACATGCAACAGGGGGCTGGGGGAGGGGAGGACGGGACCCACTGGGGTGGGAGGGAGCAGCAGTGGGGTGAGGATTTGCCTTGGGTGGCAGGGAGCCACTGTGGAGAAGGGGGAAGTGTGTGCTACACCATGGTCCCCTTCCCTCTCCCCAGGTTCCCCACTGCACCCCCCAACAAAGCCACTCTTGTTTTCCCTTCCTCTCTCCCTGCTTGCCACCCTTGTGCTGTGCCCCACATGGCTGCCCTTGTCCTCTTTTGCCACCCCTGCCCTGCTGTGCTCCTCACACTCACTCCTGCCACTGCACACAACTCCTGACCTCCTGTGTTTTGCCACCCCTGCTCTGCTACCCCTACTACCCCACACAGCAGTATTTGCGAAACAATGTGCCATGGTTCATGAATATTCATAAGTAATTTAATTTAATTTGAATATTCATGAATTTCTAAATGGTGGTGTGCCTCAAAACATTTAAAGGTATCAAGGTGTGCCACAGCAGAGAAAAGGTTGGGAACCACTGCTCTAGTGTACACAGACCACTGAGCCAGATAATTGGTAACAATTTTTGTCACTGGCTGGCCCAGATTTGAAGCAGTGGCCTAGAGGTGAAGGCCTCCATAGCCTGGCCCAGCCTCTGAGCCAGTTCCCAATGTGTTCCTTTCTACCATTTCCTCTCTGTCTTCTTATCCTTGCAGGGAGTGCCAGGTGCAGCATTGGCAGAAGCACAAGAAAGCTTGCAACCTGATGGCTGATGCCCTGAAGAAAATAAAAGAGGACCTGAAAGCATAGCCGTAACACAGACTCAGGCCTTCCAAAAAGGGATGACACCTCCTAGGCACTCCAGCAATCCCAGAGCCAAAGTTAGAACTGGAGACAGGCAATCCTTTGTTCCTCTGACACAGCAAACCAGGCCTCAACTAAATACAGCATCAGAAGTACAGGCTCTCTCTAGGACACTCCTGGGACACCCATGTCTCCAGGCTAGGAACCTCCTTCTGGTTCCTTGGGTTTGTGTGACTAGTGCTCCAGGCTTCCCTTCCCTTGTGTGACTAGTGCTCCTGGCTTCTGGTAACTTGGGCCCATTACACCACTACTGCCAGCCTCCTGTGTGGGTGTGTATGCTGCAGTAGTGCACCGGCTGCTCCACATCCCACCAAGGACCGTGGCCCAGATCCACTGCCCTCAGAGGTGCAGCAGCAGGAAGCAGCGGTGGGGCTGGCACATCTGAGGCCCCCCTCAAGGCGGCCAGGAAGATTGCCTGCTGAGATTGGAAGCCACTGGCCTCCCACTCCCCATTTAGTCTCCTGGTTCCCAAATCTTTCCTTGCTTGAGAACAGACTCCTGTCTTCCACGGCTCATCTGTGCTAAGGAGCTCTTTCCCTGCTGCCACCTGTGACTCAAAAGCACTGGGCTTCTTGCCCAAAGCAGGTGGCACCTGCAGTCCCACAGCATCTTACTGCTCTGCAGCAGAAGAATGGAAGCTGGCAAGTTGAGCACTAACTCACTGATTGTGGCTCTCAGGACCTGCTGCTGGGAATGCACCTTGGGCCTCAAGGGAAATATACATGATCTTCTCCAAAGGGCTCAACTCCCACCTCCTGCCCCTACAATTTGTTCTCTAGTAAACATGTTGCACCACTAACCATCTTGTTCTCATTCATCTCCCTTCTGCAACTCTGCAGCAGGCACCCAAGAGATGACAAAACCACTTCCTCACTCACTTCCTGCATCGTTCTACTGGGGAGGGTTTGATAACGTCATTTATAAGTTGTGCCAAAACCCCAACTCTTCTGGTAATGAGTTTCTGCTGATGCTCAAATGCCACTCAGGGCCATACAGGCACGTTGGGAAGTGCCCAGAAGGTGACATCTTTTGTGCCTTCCTTACCTAGTGGTGCAGTTCTACAGCATCCCTGCACAGGCCTTGCCATTTAGGCTTGGGAGGGGCAGAGGAAAGGATGTGGTTAGGCAAATGTTTGTTATCGGAGGCTTCTTGTTTCATGGTTGAGAGCATAATGCGGTGTCTTGGTGGTAACCAGGGGACATGCGTCCTGCTCCAGGGTTTTCTCCTTTCTCTGGACTGTCATGAGAAATCAAATAAACAATCAGCTCCACCCAGAAAGGGCCATAAATCATTAGCCTGCCTTTCCACAGTCCTTGTGTTATCCCTGATCAACCCAGAGCAGCATTCTGGTCAGAATGCCAGAGATCAGGCCCAATGCAGCCAATCACATTTAATATTGATTGTTCCCCCACCAATGCTGGCAGCTGAGTCATCAGGTCCCCCATTGTTTGGGCTATGCTGTGAGGTGTGCTGGCTCCCCCAGGGCTGGCCTCTGCTGAGCCTTGAGTCCTGCCAGTTCAATCCTGTTAGCAACCACATGTGAATGCAATGCAGTTGTGGCTATGTAAGGTCTAGACCAGTGTTTCCCAACCAGTGTGCCATAGCACACAGGTGTGCCATCAGGCCTGAGCAGGTATGCCACAAAATTTTTTGAAAAGCTACTCAAAGAGCGCTGGATTGGCTCATTGGCTCATGAATATTCATGAGTGTATTTGGCAACTATACGGTGGTGTGCCTCAAATTATTTAAAGGTAGCAAGATGTGCCACAGCAGGGAAAACGTTGGGAACCACTGGCCTAGGGTAGTAAAGCAACGCAGTGGAGGAGGAAATATCTTTTATTGGACCCACTTCTGGTGGGGAGAGAGAGAAGCATTCAAGCCACACAGAGCTGTTCAGGGCCACCTGCTTTGGGATAGTGTCAAAGAAAAATGCATAGTGTACCAGACTTTTACTGTCTAGTGCAGCTGTAATTCATTGCTTTGCTGGACTTCAAAAATCATTAACTGCACAGAGACACTGGATTTGTGGATTGTTACAATAGTCTAACCCCTTTTTTTTTGTCCTGTGAGTGCAACAGTGTTGAATCATGAGATTGGCTTCACAAAACATAAGCTTTTAAAAAATAAGCAATACCAGTCTTCCTGTCTTTCACCTTTTAGTGGTTGTACTTTCCAGGTTTCCTCCACAATCCCAAGGGCTAGAACTGCACTAGGTGAGAGCCAAGGCACCTCTATGTGACTCTGGGAACTGGGATGCTAAGAAGATCACCAAATGTTCTGAGATTCATGATAAAATCCCAAGTCAACAGTGGTGGAATAAACAAAGCAAATGGAAAATACCACAGATATATACAGAAACTAAATGGTAGAAGTAGGGCTAGCTTTTCTTCCCTGGTGCAAAGGATTTTCCTCCCAAAAATGTCCTGTGTGTGTTCCAGTCCCATGTAACCTGTGTCTGGTGGCACCTCTTGGACAGCTTAGATGGGGATCCTTGTTGTTCTAAAAAGCCAGGTGGAAAGGATCCAGCCTGTAACTTCAAAAGCAGTTTTATTTCGTGAATGTTAGATTGAGCATTTTCTTTAGGCTTTCCTTATAGATGGATAAGCATGAATCTACACACAAGCAGGCTGGACCAGGCCAGTCTCACAGGACAGGAGGGGGCCTTCCTTATCACAGGCTCTCCAAGCCTCCCACATGTCAGATCTCTCTTCAATGCTTTTTCAGCCCCTCACCCCCTTCTGGGCTCTACACATGCAACTCAACTGTCTGGCCCTAGGTTTGCCCTGGTTCTATCCCTAGCAGAACTATGCTGAAACTTGTGAGAGGCTCGGATACCACACTAATTGGACTATAGACAGATCCTCTTTCTGTGGGATCAGTGGTGACTGGGAGTTAATTAGAAAGTACCAAGTTAGCCTGATCTGGTTTAGAAATTCATGCTCTTAGCCATACATGGCTCAAGACTGAACTGTAACTGCGTGGAACTGAAATTGATTACATTTGCGCACCAATGAAAGAGATTCAGTGTAAATTAAAACCACTGATGCCATGTTTTTTTTCTGTCAGAAGTGATGTGATTGTACAATCCAGGCGCTTAATGTTATTTGAGCAGGAAACCATCAGATAACAGGCAGGTTTGAAATGATTCTAACATTTCAAAAGCGCACGTAGAAGAATCTTTTCCCTGCTGAGAAGGAGCCACCTCTGGGGTGGAGTTCTGCACTGTAAAGAGAAAGGAAGTCTTGGGGGAAACCACAGCTGGAACGTTACCTGTTGCACTCATATCTTTTTGCTGTATGATCTTTAAGCCCTACTCAGAGCTTTAGTTTAGAAGGGGTTGGCCAGAAAAATCACATTGTAAATACACTGTGTAAAATTCAGTGGATGTGGCTCTGGAAGGTCTTCACCTCTGGCTGAACCAGGAACCTGTGGTTCTAGGAAGTATTTTTCAGTCAGGTGCTTATCTCCTTAGGTTCTCTGCCTTTGCGGAGTAGAGGGGCCAGAATTAGAGTGTGGAGGGAGAAGGGGTTAAAGCTCACAAGCAAAGCACTTAATGATTCTGGAACAGCTGCTGCTCACTTTCTGGTGGACACTTGGGGGGAGTGTCCCTGATTTCTTCAGAGAGAGCTTCAAGTGATGAGGAATTAGACAGGAAGTTGAGAGCTGTGGAGTCTAATCTCAGTCCACCACTGATTTAGTAGGTGGCCTTAGGCAAGTCACTTATGTTCCCTGTGCCTCTGCAAAACGTGCATAGAGAGATCCCCTGTGCTTTGCACTCGTCCAAAGCACTGAATAGTCTTCTCTGGCAGGGAGCTGAGACTTGGCTAGTACATATTGCTGTATAATCTTCCCCTTCTCAGCTGCTTTGCATTCACATCCACTTTCCTGCTATGGAAGCCACATAGCTGCAAGCCTGCCCAATGGTTAGCTTGTGAACAAGGAAGGAAAAAAAGGGCACCCGAGCGACATGCCACAGGAAGAGGATGTGTCTGTAGTGTTTAACTGGACTGGCGTGGTCTTCCTTAGCCAACACTAAAATGGAGAGCTGGGCACCCATGTTCCCATCCAGTGCTGTGGATTAACCTCTGTTCCTGCATGCACATGGTTCTGCTGGAGTGATGGCCAGGCTGCCTCCTTTGCCTTGGGAGATTGGTGTAGATCACACTGAGTGCAAAGGAACAGACCAACTAGCTTTGGGGGGATGTCTTAGTCTAGGGTGAGGACTTGAAATGTCGGGGAACCCTTTCAATTATGCAGTGCCCACCTCATTGGCAATAAGCAACAATAACCCCTGATCTTCAGCCCTGACCTCCCTGTGCACAGCCCCAGGGCAAGTTGAAACTGAGCACAAGACCTTGCAACTGATCCTGTAACCTCCTAGGGGCAAGTCATTATCATCAACACCAGTTTACAGCTGAGGAAACTGAGGCACAGAAGGAGGGGGCAAGATTTGCTGGATCACAGAAGAGTGGAACAGCGAGGTTAGCTCCCAGGCCTGTTGTGAGCCCACTAGACACCATAGGTAAGGAACAAAGTAGGCTAGAAGCTTCTAGCCCAAGGAAAAGCTCGCTGCTGGGTGAATGGTGGCTAAATAGTCCTGTAAAGCAAGCATCCTAATGGAGCTGGAGGAGTCAGTTAGGGCTAAGAGGCTGCAGTAAGGACCTGGTTTCCTAGAGGGCTGTGCCCTTTGAGAACCTGGACATTTTGTTTTAAATGTTCCCCCCTTTGACTGCAGACAAACTCTCTGCTCAGAGTGGGTCTTGAACAGGAATTACCATGAGCACTCCACCGGCAATATCTGCTTCCATGGTGGTTTCTGTCAGTGTGCTGTGTCCTTCACTACAAAGCCACCTCCTTGCTGATGCGCAAAGATCCTCAGTTGGGACCTATTCCTGCCTCTTGCAGCCACTGTATACTGCTGGGTGCCACGCTCCTGCACCCAGCTGTGAAAGACCAGCATAACCCACTGTGCTCTGTTAGAGAATTGGCCTTTTGTGGCAGCTGGTGTTTCAAAGTTGGCGTGGCTGGGAATGGTGGGTGTCTGTTCAACATCTCCCAGGATCAGGCCCCAGCTGCATTCAAAAGGAGGGCTGGCTGCCATTCACACTTTGTCACCTCCTAGCTGTGAGTGGATCTCCATGGGGCTGCCTTGCCCCATAGAAAATGGATAGTGCCTCGACTGGTCTTGCTGCAGGAGGAGGAGAAATCACCTGGTGAACTGCACTCACTGGTGACGGAGCAGGGTTTATGTGATGCATTTAGATGGCTGGCCTGGTGCTAGAAGGGTAAATGACCGGTGCTATCATTCCTCATCTTCAGGGCACAAGCTGACTCAGGCAGAGGGGAAAGGCAGGAACTACTTCCCTCTTTTCCAGTGCTATGGAGTTACAGAATTCAGCCCCATTTACAAAGAGCATAAAACTCCAGTGGGAGAACTAGGGACCAACATGGCTAAAATACCGGCTTTCCTGGTGTGATTTGCCTGAAAGATGTAAGCTGGCCAGAACAGTCTGAAACCCATGTTACAGGTAGGGAGCAAGTCTGGAAGATACCCTAGCCAATTCTGATCTCATTTACACAAGTGCAATCAGTGGAGTGACTCCAGACTTACACTGGAAAAAGAATGCTGTGGATTCCCAGGGATTCAATGTGTTTACACTGGTGCCAGAATCTGGAGCGGTGTGTTTAAATGTTAATGTTGCAGCTAACACTCTTTGTTCCCCTCCCTGTATTTGGATTGTGTTGGCCCTGTATAGACTTTTCCCACCATGCTTTGAAACAGTTGGCACTGGTCACGTTTGACCAGGACATGGATCGGTGATCACTGAGCTGTTCTGGTGCAAGCAAGAAACGATGTCATCTCTAATCACTGACCAGCCAGCAGATTAATACTTCAGTGATAATACAATAGATCTAGACGCTCGGTCACAGGGAAATAGTCTTTCTGAGGAAGGGACATGGAGGAACAGGGAAACTGCTCTTTAGTCTCGTTTCCCCTGAACTTTCTCTGACTTTTAAACTCTCCTGAAACATTAAGCTTTCCTCAGAACTCTTGCCCCGGAAATGGCGCTTCCTGGGAGTGAAAAATCCCAGCTCAGTTTTAGACTCTCACTAGGATATTTTTAGATTTCTTCATATGTATTTTAGTGCCAGCAAAAAGCCACAACTCCAGCCTCTGAGACTCTCCTCTGGTTGCATGAGTCCACCCATTTCTCTGGCCTTATTTTTTTTCCATTGAAACCAGACAGTCTTACAGCTGACTGCTGTTTTTGTCCTGTGGTGCCATGGTGACCACCAGCAACAGGCAGTTCTGGACTCCAGAAACAACTAGCCTGACCTCCCAGCAGCTGGAACAGCAGCAGCAGGGTTTGTAGTGCTGGAAACAGGATGGTGATAGGGCTCAAGCACCCAGATCTGCTGGAGTTACTTGCATTCAGTTAGAGACTTTATGGCCCAAGTTCTCCCTCCCCCACTGCTGCCTGTCCTCTTCTCCCTGCTCATGATCAGAGTGGGAAGAGGCCACTGCCCTAGTGGATGTGTCCTTATCCCCCAAAACCAGCTCCCAACATGGCCATAGATTGAATGAACCAACCCATCCTCCCCCATCAGTCCTGGGAGTGCCTGCAAGGCAAGGAGATGCCACTGCTCATGCTAGACTCCAAGCTTAGACTCACAGATGCCAAGGCCAGCTGGCACCACTGAGAGAATTTAATCTGCCCTCCTGTATCCCACAGGCCATACAGTTTCTCCCTTGTCAATTTTAAAAGGGATAGCTGTGTTAGTTTAGTCCAGTAAAAAAACAACAAGGAGTTGTG
>ML681978.1:6007978-6121375 GCA_007922195.1 Podocnemis expansa
GGGGGGGGGCTGAAGGAAGATGTTTGACTTAACTGGGTCAGTGACAAGAGGAAGGGGCAGCTGAAAACATCTTCACGAGCCCTCTTACATCCCACCCCTGCCTGGGGCTCCATCTAAGCTGATGGGCTCTCCCTCCAGCAGCTGGAGTCCAGTCCCTTTTTCTCCAGGGACTCAGGCAATGGGTGTTTCCATCTGGAAGATGGCAGTGGGACATTCCCCTCCTTCCCTGCCGCCCCATCTGGGACACTGCCCTCTGCCCCGCATGGGGCTTACTGGGAATGGGATAAATCAGCTGTACAGAATGCTCTTTACAGACAAAAATGAGGCTGTGAAAGCTTTTGCCTGGATCTAAATCCATTCCCAGCACCATGGTGGGCATTACAGGACCATTGCTGGTCCCTGCAGTCCTGACCCCATCAGCCAGGGCTGGAACCTGGACGTGTCAGACACCATCCCTGGGCATCAGGGTAGGCACTTGCCCACAAAGAGATTTCTCCTGCCATGGACTGATCTTTAGTGGCCTGGTTGTGTGGCATGGCTAGAGAGAAAAACCTAGACACTTGAATGGGCTGGGGAGGTATCCAGCAGGCAACTAGCACGAAAGGAGAGAAAAGAGGCTGAGGAAGAGACCAGTGCAGCCACTCTTCGGCTCTCCCCGCCCTTTCCGGGGGGGGCATTATCGTCACCCCCATTTTACAGGTGGGGAAACTGAGGCAGCGTTGGGGCTAAAACCCCGCTCTGCCGTGCCCCAGGCCCGTTGGCTCCTGACCAGGGTGTGCTGAGGCACCGGCCCCAACACACGAGCCGGCCGCTTCCCCGGAGCCCGGCCGGGGCCGGTCCAGCTTGGAGGCCGCGCGGCTCCGGCGGGAGGTTTCAGGGAGCCCGGGGCAGGATCTCTCCGCCTTCACCCTGCTCCGCAAGGCGGCCCGCGGGCCTGACCCCGCATCCCCGCCCCAGCCCCAGCCGGCCCCTGCTCCGCCCCCGACCGCGCAGGAAGCTGACCCGAGCCGGCCGGGGTCGGGGGCCGGGGGCCGCGGCTGCTCCCGCCCGGTCCTGGCTCTGCGGGGCGCGCCTCGCCCTCCGCCCCCAGCCTCGGCTCCCGCCTGCCCGGTCCGGTCCTCCCCGTCCCCGCCCCTCGCCCCGGGACTCTCTCCACGGCCCCGCGGGAAGGTGCCCGGCGCCCTGATCGCTCCCAGCCGGGGCCGGGCGCCGCCTCCCGCCGCCGCCGCCGCGGGGCTTTTTCCTTTCCGGCCGCAGGCAGCGGCGCGATGAGCGAGGCGGCGAGGCCGGGACCCTGCCGGCAGCTCCCGCCTTAAGAGGCGGCCGGGGCGAGGAGGGAGCCGGCTGGCCGGCCGGCGGTGCAGAGTCTCTGCCCCGGGGCAGGGGGATGGCCGGGCCCCGGCCCCCGGGCCAGGAGATGATCGAGCTGCGGAACCTGGAGCTGGACTCGGGGATCGACCTGACCCGCGGGCTGCGGGGCGGCCCGGAGCGGCCCGTGCGCCTGGAGCGCGCCAACGCCCTGCGCATCACGCCCGGCAAAGTGCCCGAGCTGCTGAGCCGGGTCCGGCAGATCCGCCTGCTGGGCGGGCAGAGCGACCCCAGGCTGACGGGCGAGCTGGGCGAGGGCCACGCCTTCGGGCCCTGCACCCGCGGCCAGCAGACCTGGTGCGACCTGTGCGGGGACTTCATCTGGGGGGGCCCCAGGAAGAGCCTCCAGTGCGCCCGTGAGTACCGGGGCCCGGGGCCCCTGACGGTCAGAGCCGGGAGGGTCGTTGGGGGCCAGCGAGAGCCCACGCTGGGGCCCCTGCACCTGGCCTGCTCCGAGGCGCGGGGTGGGGAGCGTTTTCCTCGTGCCCAGGCTGGGTGCCGAGGGCCCTGGCGTGCTGGTGGAGAGGGGCTGCGGCTGTCTGGGGTCAGAGGGGGAGCCCCACGGCCAGTGAGCAGCAGCAGACGGGCCCACAGCTTCCTCCTTCCCGGAGCTCAGGGCTGGATTCAGCAGGGCTCCCACCCCAACCAAAGTGCCCCCTCGTCCTCGGACAGGCCAGGACACTCCTGTTCCCCTTGTCCTGGCCTGGCTCTCCTCTGGCCTTCCCAGATTGGTGGGACCTGTCCCTCTAACGCCAGGCGGGGAGAATCAGGGCCAGACCATGCATCATCCTGTGCCGGTGCCAGGCCAGTTCACCAGACCTCTCCCTGCCCAAGATGAACTCCGGGCCCAGCTCGTCACACCCTATTAAAGACGGGCTCTGACCAATGATCCGTCTAGCTCAGCAGCCTGGCACTGCTGTATTCTTACACCCAGGCTTGGCCACCTGGCCCAGCCCCCTTCTGTGCCAGTGGAGTCCACCAGCTGGCAATTTCACTCATCAGAGCCCACAGGAATGAGAGCTACTCCAGGGCCTGAAAATGGCAATTGGGGTGTGTGGGACCCCCCCCATGTGGCATTGGGGTCTGCTTGCCCTTGGGGACTATCTCAAAGTGGCGTGTTGCCCAGCCCCCCAAGAGCTCCCAGTCTTCCCCTAGCTACCTAAGGAGCCATGTGACTGCAGGGTGGGAGGCTGTGGGGAAGGGGAGATGTTCTCCAATTGCCTTCTTCTGCTGAGCACTCAGCACAGTGCAGACAGATCCACAGCCTGCCCTACAGCTAGGGGGCCCAGGGTGCAGCTCCCACGTGGAGGAGGAGGAGACACAGTCACTGGTACTGGGGGGGCGTCTGGATTTCCCAGCAGGTGCACAGGTCAGGACCCCTTTAGCTGAGTTTCTGCCCAGGCAGAAGCAGCTGTTGGAAGGAATCATAAAGGGCTGGTTTGTTGCCTGCCCCACCTTGCCAATCCCAGGAAGTTTAGGTGCAGGAGGCAGCCCTTGGGTTAATGGGCTCTTCACCCAGGCGTGGGTGCAGGGCCCTAGTGGCACAGACAGACCAAAGCTCTCCTGCAGCCATAGCATGTCAAGCAGGCTCTCATCTGAACCCACGTGCCAGGCGCTGCTGGGCTGGATGAGATCACAGAGTGCTGGAGAAAAGGGTTGACCATCCTCCTAGACTGGGGGTAGAGTTGTGCTGCCAAAAGTGCCACCATCTTTCTGGACAGATGTGCACCTGTGACCCGAGGCCCTGTCTGGTTGTGGGCATTAGAGATGGGGGGATGCTCCTCTTGGAGAGTCTAGGGGTGTGAATGCTAACCTTCCTTGGCAATGTTATGTTCTTTCACCCCAAATCCACCTTCAGTCTCCTCCACTGACGAACAGGTTCCATTCCCACCCCAAAGGCTGCAGCCGTGTTGCTCGGTTGTGTCAAACAGTTGTTGTGCTCCACCTCAGAAGCAGCTGCTTCAGTGATGGCAGCTGTGGAATAGGGAGATGCCTCTTGGGGGATGAAATCCTGAGGCTGACAGATTCTCCCAGCCTGCCACTGGCACGGAAAGGGCAGGTGGGTCCCCTCGTGCAGGAAGAGGGGAGGCAGTAGACCTGGTTCGGCCTGGCTGGAGGGGCACAGGTTGGCAGCTGGGTGTTTGTATGGGATGGGAGAATTGGCAGAGGCAGCTGGCAGGCGAGGACCTTGGTGTCAGGATGTGATCAATGCAGCACTGCAGGGACTTCCTGCACGGGCCCACATGCTTCACTGCTTGCCTCACATGGCCCCATCCTCTCCTGTTCTCAATATGCTTCTCTGGATGTCACGGACTGGGCTGGGGCTCTTCATTTCCCATGGAGGGATTCTGGCACAGCCCAGGCATGGTAGTGAGCACTGAGAGCCATGTCAGTGGCATCAGCCATTGAGAGGGACAGGTTGGAGCCATGCTGGTGAACACTGGGATGTGGTTGCTGGAGATGATAGAGCCAGGGATCAGGACACCTGGAGCTGGCAGAGGGGTGTGCGACTGCTCGGCTCAGGCACTGAGGGCAGCTGGCAGAGAAGAGATGTGAGAACTTGGACACATATGGAGTTTTATGAAACTTTAAAAAAAAAAAAAAGAGAGAGAGAGAGAGAGAGAAGTTCCTGGCTTTCCCCGAATGGTTGGGGTGCTCTGGGGAAAGGCTGAGTTTCTGTAGGGTGGGGTCTGTCGGTCTCTCTGCCTGCCTTCAAGGTGCACATGCCCCCAAAGGATGGAGGAGGCCTAAGTTCCTGAACTCAGTGTGTGGGGGGGGGGTGTGAAATCTGGAGTCCTTAGGGACTGTACCAATCAGCTGATTTGGGCCTGTTTCTCCTGCTGAGCAGGGAGAAATGTGTCAGAACAGAATATTTTAGCAATGGAAATAATTGGGGGCAGGCACATCCTGTAGTGAAGGATGGGGAGACCCCATTCACCCTGGTTGATTTACCCCCCTTCCAAGGTGGCAAAGTATTTAGTGTGATTTCTCTTCCTCCTGCCTCCCACCCTCACTGGCATCTGGGTCTTCATTCACCATCTGTGAATCCCAGGCAGGGGTGCATGGGGCTGCTGATGCTTGTGGCAACCTTGGCCGGAGACCCCAAAGTTTCTGACAGCTGGGCTGTGGGGCAGCCCTGCTGGGACAAGTGTCCAGCCAGTTTCAAACCCTGGAAAGCCCTGGGAATTTAGCTCTAGCCAGGATTTGACATCCAGCTCTGTCGCGACACAGAGCATGGAAGTCCTGAGACAGGCTTTCAGGCTCTATGGCTCTGCCACAGGCCAGCCATGCAGATTGTATCGAGGCTGGGCATCCCCAGCTGGCGGGTTCCCAGACCATAAGAGAGTGGGGAGATTGCTGGGCCGGAGGCAGTGCTTGGCTTACTGGGCCCTTTTGGCCCAACAGCCCTGTCACTGCAATCTGTGTTGCTCACTGTCTGGCCTTACTACACAACACATAGTGCGTGTGGGCAGCTGGCTCACTACAGCTGTCACCCCCTACTGAGCACT
This sequence comes from Podocnemis expansa, assembly GCA_007922195.1. NCBI lineage: Eukaryota > Metazoa > Chordata > Testudines > Podocnemididae > Podocnemis > Podocnemis expansa. The sequence continues at coordinate 6,012,856 of ML681978.1, forward strand.
GTTCCCTCTAAGCTGTGCACGTGTGTGCGCGCACACAGGTCATGAAACCTGTGCACACAAAAAAAGTGCACACAAAAAAATTCAATAGTGCTAATATTGGTGCTCACAAAGAAATGCTTTTGCACACACAAAGAAATTGTTTGTGCACCCAGTCTATGAGTAATTAGAGGGAACATTGCTACTGAGCCCCATGCTAGGCACCTCTGACCCCCCCCCCCAGAGGAAGGGATGTGGAAATGCTCTCAGCATCTCCCCTGATGGTGTCTGCTTCTTCCTGCTCCCTCCATGGCTGCTTTAATGTCCTGAGCCTAGGGAAACAGACTATTAGTGAATGGCTCAAAGGTCAGGTAGGCAAAATTCTGCTGGTTGTAATTAATGTTACTGAAAGCCCCCATCATCCCAAAGTGCTGTGTCAGTCACAGATTGACTCTCCCCTCTCTCTGAATGCAATGCCTCTAGGGTGGAAAACAGCAGCTGCTTAACAGCACACAGCAAGCAAAACGGCACCCAACCAAAACTACAGGGAGAGTCTAGGTCAGTGGCATTTAAGGACAGTGTTGCACTTTGGCCAAAACACAGCATTATCCCATGATGAATCTTGCAAAGAGAATATTAATAAGTAGCACTTGTGTAAATGCTGAGGGAAGGTGAATGGCTGCCAGGGGTCAGTGCTAAATCAGAGGGGGGAAAGCCCCCACTGAACCAGTAACAGCATCGCCTGAATTACTCTGCCCCATAATACCACACTGGGACACTAGGATTGGCAGTGACACAGTGTCCCTTTCTCAGCACCCATCCTGCTTCCTGCAGCAGAGCTTTCCTAGCACCATGGGGTGACGATTGTGAGGGGAAAGTGCCTCCAAAATTACCAACCCCACTGCCCACATTACCTGGGCCTATTCCATGTGAGCAACACCAGCCTTATCCTGGGACCACTATCCAGTGTGGAGCGGCTGTAGAGCCTGTTCAACACACTGCTCAGTTGTAAGCTGGCTTGGAAGGATCTAATTTTTATTGGTCAGTGTCAGTGAATGCATTGATTTGCCCAAACATTAAAAATAAACACATTTCTGTCGCTAGTAACCAGCATTTAACAGTGAACAAAGTAATGAAAATGCTGCTGGAGCTCTCACTGGCGTTTGATCCAGGGACACCTGCTTTGTGCATTGGTGAGTCTGATGAAGTGTTTTGACTTTCACAGATGATGGCCAGTATAGCACATCAACAGTTAAAAAGGTTGAACTTTTCCAGTCTCGATGTCTGCCAGTAAATAATTTCTGGTTCTCCTCTCCCACCCTTTTCCAGCAACGGTGAAAACTTAAATGGATAAAAATCTAGAAGGTCTTTTAAAGTAACTTTTGATGTTATCCTTCAAAAATGATTTTTAAAAAGTGAAAATTGAATTCTGCCAATCCTAATTGTAAGTGACCCCCCTCGGCCACAAATGCTCTGATTTGCTGTTGCAGTATGATCTGATCCCATGTCTTACACTCCCCTGCATTTATTTTCATCCAATGCTGTAAGTTCTCCCTCTTCAAAGCATCTGATGAAGCGGGATATTCTTCCACGAAAGCTCATGCAATAAATAAATCTGTTAGTCTTTAAGTGCCACAAGACTCCTTGCTTTTTTTTGCTTTAGAAGACTAACATGGCTGCCCCTTTGGAACTTGGCTAAATCCTGCTCTCTATGTGGCTTTATTAGCAGGAGTGTCTGACGTAAGCGGGATGCAGCACTGTAAAGTCAGTGGACCTGATCCTAGACTGCTCATTATCCTTCTATAAATCAGTAACTCCTTTACAAGCAAAGAGACGGGTGTCCAAGAATTGGTTTGTGCACCCACTGTGGTGCAGTATTAACCACTAGAGGGAGGAAGAGTCCCGTTTAAAGTCATGGTTCCCACTTTAAAAAGAACAGCAGCCAATCCATGAATACTTGGGAGGGACTTTGAGTCGCGTCCCTGGGATTTCTGTGCAGTGGGATGGGGTTTGACTGATCTCTGCCCCTTGTAGTCGCTCTGACTTCTGCATCTAAACCAGGGGCCTCAAACTAAAAATCACCACAAGGGCTGCATGAGGTTTAGTACCTTAGCCTGAGGGCTGCACCACTGAAACCTTTTCATACAATGATATTGGTAACAATAGTGTTGTTGTGGGCCACAGGAAATAGCTTTAGGGGCCACATGGGCCTGTGGGTCATGTATTTGAGACCCCTGACTAAACCCTGCTCTGGAAAACTGGGGCATGGGGCCTTGTTCTCTTGCAGTGGTTGAAGAAACCAAGATTGCCTAAATTTTGCCTTAATCTTTGTTGCTGCTCAGGAGATTCGGGGTGGGTGAGGGAAACCCCCTCCAATTTTGTGACTTGTTCAGGGGTCTGACCTAGTATTTTAATCTCTGGGGCCAGAGATACTGCAAAGCAGCAGCTTCCCCAGGACTTGAAATTAGGCTGGTGTAGGGGGAGGTGTCTGGGAGGTGTTGGGGTGCTCACTAAATTGTTATAACACTGTTACTAACTGACAACTGGGAGGATGTTGGGGAATTTGGGGCGGGTGGGAGGTGTTAAGAAAATCTCTGCTGCAAATCAGTTCTGGAAACAGAAATTCCATGCCTTTTTCTCCTGGCTCAGTTCATGGCCCTGTGATATATACAGGACTGAAATCCTACACCTCCAGAATCAGAAGTGCTCTCAATTTTACTTTCTATGATGTCCAGTTGCTCCCATTTTCCCCACTTCCCATCAGGGTACCCACTTGCTCTGAGTGTTGGCAAGAAAACAGGACCATTTAGGAATGAAGTCGTCAGTTTTTCAGCCTGTATATTTTGCATGTGAAACCATATTCTTCTCATTCCACCAGTTATTCTTTTGCTTCAGAACAGAGACCATTTTGAAATTGATCTTCTGATGTGTAAAGGTCAGGAACAATGATGTTTTGAGGGTGACAAAACAGCCCTGAATGAAATGAGGATCATGTTTTTACTTTGGTTTAAAAAAAAAAAAACTTTTAAAACCAAGATTTCCTTAATTTTGCCTCAGTCTGTTGTTTGAGAGATTTGGGGTAGGTGAAGGAAACCCCAAACCACTTCTGCTTCCAGAGAATTTGACCAGTTCCTGCTGCAAATCCGGATGCTCTGCTTTGTGACATCACAGTTGCTTACTATGGACAGGATTGTAAATGTCACAAGAAGTAAATTGTGATGTCATGAACAGACGTCAAATGTGGCTGGGCCCCAGCCAGAAACTCGGAAGAGGGATAGAAATAGAGAATTGGGTTCTAACAGGGCACACTTGGTGATGAGGGAGAGGAGACCCCTGGGGTATTAGAGTGAGGGAAAGAGGCATCCCTACAGAGAGAGGGATGGACACACAGGATGAGTTGGGGGGAGGGATCTCTTAGACTGCATCATGGCACTGCATGGCCGGCATTGGAGTTTCACTCACGAGTCCATCTCTGCTGCACAAGCCACATGAGGCTGCAGCGTGTCCAGGAGAATGATCTCTGGAGATAGCTGGTGCTGGTTAATAGACTCTTTGTGCTGGCGGGTGGCAGCGTGGCTCCGGAAAAAGGCAATGCGGCTGGTACAGAGGCTCTTTGTCTCACTCCCTTTGAAGTGTGTTTCTGCGGGGGATCATTCTTTCCTTGGCCCGCTGAGGGTGTGTGAATGGAAGCCTCGTGGCTGGGCAGGGGGCCTTTGCTGTGTCTGTCAAAGATGCTGGGGTGGATGGGGCAGTGTCCTGGGACTGCACTGCATAGTGAGTTAATCCTAGGGGCAAAGAAATTGGAGCTGCAGCAGCTCCATTAGTGCCCATCCATCCCCTGGGACTTTGGCCCAGATGAGAGGCTGGCAGATGCCAGGCATGCTGCTGAAAGTGCTCTGGCACTGCAGAAGAGGACAGAACAAGAACCTGGCAAGGGTGCCATTCCCTTCTGTCCTCCTTCCTGGCTGCTGAGGCTGTGCCTGGCCCCAGCTTGGATCGGTGTCAGTCCGTAAGGCTCTGTCTCTGGGCCCGGTTTCCCCTGGCATCCCCAGCATTCTGCATCTGCCACAGCTCCTGTCCGATAGTGCTGCTCTGGGGGCTGGGGGGAGATGTGGCTGGCAGATGAGCAGCAAAGCTTCAGTGCTCAGCTTCCTGAAGCTGTGCTGCTTTGGTGTCCACGTGGCATCGTACGGGCCAGGCAACCTGCGTGCATGAGAGTCCCCGGAGCTCTCTCCCCCCCATCAGATCCATTCCTTCCCTGGCTGATTGGGGGATGTGGGAGCAGCAGAGCTATGGTGTCTGGGAAAGTGGGGCAAGGGCCCTCCAAGGCGCTGAAGGCAGCCTCGGCACTTGCTGATTGGTTTTCTGGTGGGAAGCTCCTGGGACCCTTGGCTCCTTTATTCCATTCCCTCCTGAAATCACCCCAAAGGATACAACCCGGACCATGGCCTCTCTGCTTCTGAAGATCCATGCTTGCCACCAACTCTGACAGAGCTGGGGCAGCCTCCCTCCTGACCTGAGCTGGGTCTGGCAAGGGGCAGGGGTGATCTGAGGGTAGGTTTGTCATAGAGACCCTCTCCAAGCTGCCATACACCAAGGCTTTCCGTGGGGCCTGGGTTTGTGATGGGGGCTGTGGGGAGCTGGGACAGGAAGTACTGAGGGATCATACAGAGATCAGGACACTTGTGCTGAGATTCAGCCCCCTTTGCACCCTCCCGCCTCTCCCATGCTGCCTAATCCTAAATCTGAAGGTGTGGGGCTGATCCTGTCCCAGCTCTGGGTTCTGACTGCATCCTTCTTTTCCCAGCCTGGTGCCCATCCGCCTTATGCTCCTCTTTCCCCTCCCCTAGACTGCAAGTTCACCTGCCACTATCGGTGTCGTGCCCTGATCCGTCTGGACTGCAGTGGCCCCCAGTACCAGGACAGCGACCCGGCCGAGGCCAATGAACAGACAGTGGAGAAGGACACCAACGTGGTAAGCAAGCGGCTGGCAGGCTGACTGTGGGAGGGAAAGGGCTGGTGTAGCCAGGACCTCCCTCCACAGCCTGTGCTCCTGTCCTGACTCTACACAGCAGCCCCCTGCTGGCAGAGGCTGGTGTCTGTCTATCTCCTCACCTCACTAGGGCTGTCTACATTAGGAAAAGTTAGTGAAAATTTGTTAATTCAAATTTATTAGTTTGAATTTAGTTTGAACTAAACTCAAACTTATGAGTTCGAATTAACGTGGACTAATTCAAACCTAATGTTTGTTCAAATGAGTCCACGTTGTTAATTCGAACCTACTGCCCTTATTAGTCTTGGTCTACTTTGAACTAAGGAAAGCTTAGTGTAGACAGGTAATAAGTTAGTTTGAATTAAGCCTGCTTAATTCAAACTAATTTGCCAGTGTAGACATAGCCTATCTGTCCCCAGCTCAAGGCAGCCCCTCCCCAGCGCAGCAATTAGCTGGTTGCTGGTGTGAGCCAGGCAGAGGCTGGGGGCAGGGTGCAAGAAGAGATTGCTCCATAAATCTTGCTGTGGTCCCCTGGCAGAGCAGCCAGAGCTTGCCTCAATTTCATCCAAAGATTGCAGCTCTGCTCAGTGCAGCTGGGCCTCCATGCTATGACCTCCCTGGAGGCAGGAAGAGTCGGGGGAGGTGAGGCCATACACCCAGCTAGGTGGGCACATTGCTAAATAACTCCCTGCCATGTGCTGGGGCAACTGCCTGGGACATGGAGCAGGTCTGGGTCCGCTCCTTTCCCCCAGCTTGCTGCTGTGACTGTCAGAAATTTCCTGGTCTCACCCCCTCCCACTTTCCCATTGCAGACCCCAATTCCCCTCCCATCCACGGACCAGCCATTACCCACCTCCGGGGCTGCAGGGTGGGATGGGAACAGCGGAGGGTAAACGTGTCTAGTTGGAAGTGGGGCGGTCTATGGCTGGGCTGCTGTGGCAGGAAGCCAGGTACTGGGGTAAGTGGGTCTGTGGACTGGGTTGGGCTGATCAGACAAGCCCTTCCTATTTGAAGGATTCTGAATTCTGACTATCTGCCCTTGGCTTTCCCGTGGGCAGACTGAGTGCCACTGGGGTTGTTCCTATCGCCGCTCAGGTCCCAGAAGTGGCAGCAGAAGGTGGTTGTGGCTCAGCACTTGAGGCACATAGGAAGGTGGGGTAACCAGGGAGGGGAGGTGCTCTGTAAAGTGGAAGTTTGGGGGGAAAGGGCTGACACCCTTGTGGTAAGTGTCCATCTGAACCTGTGGTTCCCGGGACCAAATCCAGTGTGAAGAAAATCCTGTCTGAACCCCAGCTCAAATGGATGGACTTCTAAACAGAAGTGAGTGGTGTTGGGAGGGCTGAGGGCTGTTGATCCATCCGCAGAGCAGCAGCCAGGGTGGTCTGGTAGTGGTTGGAGCACTCTACTTGGACTTGGGCAACCTGGGTCATTTCTGGCACAACCACAGACTTCCCTGTACCTCAGTTTCCCTCTTAGATAAAATGGGGATCTGTCCCCAGCTCTGAGGGGTGTGGAGCACAAAAGCCCTTGTGGGGTGATCCGAGAACCCTGAGGAGCTGTAGGTGAGTACCACCGGGACAGGCTTCCCCAGCCCATGATGTACAGGCACAGAATCCCCTGCCAGGGCCTGCACGCTGCCTTCCCCAAACCTTCTCCAAGGGGGAAGCTGTGCTTGGTTCTGCAAGATCCAGTCTGGGGCATCTCTGCATGGACCACTGATTGGGGAAAAGTGTATGGGGAGCACATGCTCGGGGCTGCCACGCACTGCCATTAGGTGGTGATGATGGGAGCCCTGTGGGGCAGGGCCTATGTTTTCCTCTGTTCATACAGCACCTAGCGCAGTGTGGCCAAATGCAGTGCTGCTGACTGGTTCCTCTGAGTGCCATAGCAACTATGAATTTTCACACCCAGCTTGCTGGGTTGGAGTGGTGACCTATTGGTGCAGGTCTCCATCCTTCATGTCTGTCTCCAGGCTCAGTTGTGAGCAGGGGCATCATTGGCACCTGGCATGTGCCCCGAGTCCCAGCACCAGTGCCCTGAGTGGCTGGTGTGCCACCTGTGTCTCCTGGCCCTGTCCCCGGCTGGGTATTTGGGGGGATCGGAGGCCAGGCTGGTAGTGGCAGGAGCCTGGGTCCCCGACTCTGGATTGGGGCCAGGAGGCAGGGCTGAGGCCCAGGCCCGGGCCCCGGGTCTTTTCCCAGGGTGGCAACGCTCCTGGTTGTGGGTCATTGCATGGAGGGTGTTCTCTGCTGGAAGCCAGCTGGTGGAGAAAGCCAACTCCTTGTGGCACTGCCAGACTGTTGTGATAGTGGTCTGCCTTGGAAGGTGGGTCTGATTCCCGCGGGGTACTTTTCTGAGCCATCTGAATGCGCTGAGCTGTGAATCCAGAATAGAATTCCTAAAGGGCTGGGGTTTGGCATGGTATTACCAGTACCTCCTGGTGCAATCCAAAATCCATGGGTGGCAGTGATGATTCTGATTCTGTTAGTGGCCATGGCAGAGGGGAGTGCAGTGATTCAAACCTTGCCCTCTCCGATGAGGATCGGGTTGTGCTTTAGGCAAGTGGGGAAGCTGAGGCAGCTGTTTGCTTTTGGGGGAAGCTGTGGAGTTTGTGCATGGACTGAAGGCTGGGGTGGGGACTGATTTGCATTTGAGGGAGGTTTGGATTGGACTTTGTGGCTAAGATTGGGGGGGTCAGTCTGCATTTTGGTGTGCAGCATCCTGATCAGAGGAGGCCAAGCTCTCACTCTTCCTAGATTGGGTTCCCCTTCCTGGTTAGAAACACAAAGAAGGGGTGCCCCAAGCAAGCAAGAACCTTAAAACAGGGTCACCCACAACACCCTGTCTGTGGGTGGCCTCAGGGAGCCATGGGGGTGGGCAATAATTGAAGCAGAGCAGGAAGGAGAAAGAGGGCAGCCAGGTTTCATCCTTCCCCGGCACTGCCCCACTGAACTCTGGGCCTGTTACTGTCTCCCTTGTGCAGGAGAGGGGCAGTTTTATCTTAATGGAAATGGTCCTTTCCTGCTGTGTCTGCCTCTCTTTTTCTCCTTTGCTTCTGGCCTAAGCTGCACCCACCTTTAGCTCCTAATTAGCTCTCTCCAGCTACACCTAGGTGCTTGGTGGGCAGCAGTGCCTGGTCATGGGGGCATTTGGGGGCTACTGTGTGACGGGGGGACCCAGCCCCAGCTCCCTGCTCCAGGAGCCCAGGGCCTGCCTGACCTTGGGTTGATCAGGGGTAGGGTTATCAGATGTCAGGCAAAAGGAGGGCATGCCCTCCTCTTTACCTTCACCTCCTCTGTCTGGCAGGCATTTTAAAATACGGGACTTTGTCTGGCTTTTTACTTATGGGCTAAACGTGTGCTGGAATGCCAGGGAATACCTTAGTTTTTGGGGAAAGCGTTCCAGGGCCCCCTAAAACCAGAAGACCATGACATTTTCTCCGGGTGTCGGTGTCCTTTTCCTACTTCCCTGTCCTCCCTGCCAGGCTCCTCCAGGAGTTAACCATTGGAGGAGCTGGGCCTTGTTCCTCTTGTGCAGGGGGGAAATGCCCGGCTCGCACCAGCCTGGCGAGGCGAAGCGCAGCGGCTTCTGCCCCCGGGCCGCGGCGGGGCGAGCTGCTTTGGGGATGAAATCATGGCAGGAAAGGGGCGGGCGCGTCCCGCCTCCGCCAATCCGGCCGGCCCTGGGCGCCGTGTGGACGTTTCAATTTCACTCTCAACGGCCGCAGCCGGGAAGGGGAGGCGCGGAGGAGCCGGGCGGACGCCGCGCTCCGATCCTTCAGTCCGGTGCCGAGCCAGGCGCGCTCGCTGCGAAGCCGGTCGGGGGCGGCTGATCGCGGCGCGGGGATGGGCGAGGGCGAGCCGGGGAGCGCGTCCTTCGAGATGACCTGGAGCAGCACCACCAGCAGCGGCTACTGCAGCCAGGAGGACTCGGACTCGGAGCTGGAGCAATACTTCACGGCGCGCACCTCCTTCCTCCGCAAGCCCCACCGGGACAAGGTGAGGCGGAGGCCGGGGGCGGATCCGGATCCCGCGGGTCCCGCACGAGGGGCGCCTATTCGGAGCGGGGATCCGGATTCCCGCGGGCGGAGCTGTCTCGATTGGGGCTGGCACTTCACTTCCGGGGCTTCAAGCCTGCTGGGGCGCCCGGACCCCCCATTCTAGGGGGAAGCGTCCCAGGGCCCCCTAAAAGCAGAAGACTCCCACTAATGCTCCCTTTCCTCCAATGGCCTCCTTTGCTGGCTGGGGACCCGCCCCTCCCCGTGCGGCCTGGGGTCTCGGCCCGGGCTCGAGGGGGCTGGGGGGCGACCCCAGACCCTGCACGGCAGCCAAAGAGTTAAAATGCCCGCTGGTTTCCCCTGGGCTGCGGGACGCTCTGGAAACAGGCGGTTTCCATCACATGTGAGGCGAGTTTGGCAGGTCTCCTGCCCTCCCCTAGGGGCATTTAGCAGAAAGCCCGCAGTTTGGGACCACTGGCTTCTGGGCTGGTGCAGGTCTGGAGTGAGCTTGGCCAAGCTGGGGGATCCAGATGGGGACAGAAGGATGAGGCCAAGCTCAGCTGCATTGCTGACTGGCTGTATGAATCCTTCACCTTTTCTGTCTGTCTGATGGCGTTAGGGCATCTGTCCTGGCAGCACTGGCAGGAAGAGCTCTCTGGATTGACCCTGCCATACAGATGCTCCCTTTGCAAGGCTATCCTGCCAAATGTAGAGGGACTGGTGGCAGATGGAGCATGAGCAAAGATCTGTCCCCAGACGACCCCGTGCTAGGGCACCAGCTTGAGCGGCATCTGGCTCCAAGAGCAGCCAGTGGCTGTTGATGGACAGGCTGGAATTGCCACCTGGCACCATCACCCTGAGATGAGACATCTGCCAGGCTCATCCTCTGCCTGAGGAGGCCCACCTGGCTCTGCGCTAGTTGAGGGCAGATATGGGGGGAGAAGGACATAGGTGATGTTGCCCTCCCTGGGGTTGAACATGGCAAGCGGGGACCTGACCACCTCTTCTCCACTCCACCTGCATGGCCTCCATCTCCAGCTGTGCTAAGAACCTCCCAGCCCTTGTCCTCAGAGTGGGTAGCATCTGTGCCAGCAAAGGACACTGGCTCCAAAGGGGCTTCCTGGACGAGCACCCCATGGCAGCATCAAAGCTTCATCACTTGGTGATGGCAAACCTGTAGCTGCCCACAGCCAAAGGAGGGTGCTTTGTTAATAGTAAGGGTGACCAAGGAGGTCCTTGCACAAGATATCCCCTTGGAGCCTTGCGCAGTGCTCTGGGATGCTCCGTCCCCAGCCCTGAAGGAACTGAGCTGGGCCAACGTAATGGGACTTGTTGCCCATTGGTATAGTCAGTAAAGGGCCTCAAATTTGGCTGCGCTTTGTAGTGCATTGGCTCAGCCTGTGGCTTTGGCATATGATTTGAAGTCAGAAAGCGCAAGGCTGTGATACAGGGAGTGAACTCAGCCTCAGGCCAGGGCGGGTGTGGATGAGTCGGTCCCACTGATTAGTGGTGCAGACTGCGTTTGCACTTCTCTCAGTAGGGAGGAGGGGGTGAAGAGGGGGGCCTGATTTAGCTGGCAAAGTGTGAGTGGGTGTGCATGAACTTTAACCTCCTGTTCCTCTGCTAATGTGCTTTGCACCTGACCACATCCCCTGTGATGGGCCTGACCTGATTCCCTGTCACCCCATTGCCAGGTGCCCCTCAATCCTGACCCACAGCACTCCCTGCTGTCCCAAATATGGGGCTGGCAAATGCTGTGGCCTCCCAGCTGAGATCCCTAAAAGAACAGTCCATCCTACTGGGACGCCCAGGCCAGATGTCTGTATGTCAGTGACACAGTCCAGTTTGGAAACCAAGTTGGTCTTATGTGTTTGTTTGACAGAGTATAACCTAGTGATTGGAGCAGAAGGACTGGGAGCCAAGACTCCTGGGTTCTGTTACAAGACCTGCCACTGATTCGCCAGGTGGCCTTGGGCAAGTCACCTCAAAGCTCTGTGCCTCAGTTTCCCCATTGTGTACAATGACCCTGAGTTTGGCAGGTTGCGAAGCCTGGTTCACTCTTAGGTGCCAAGTGCATTGAGATCCTTAGGTCTGTCTGGGTTTGGCCCCATCTGAGCACTCAGTAAAGGAAACAGCCCCCTGGCTGGACCTGTAGGAGAAGTAGCTTGGCTGGGATTGTGTGAGTCATTGGGAGCGCTGAGACTCTCCCACGGAAAGCTAAGATACTCTTATCAGGCCACTTCATTTAGGTGCCTCTGGGGAAGCTGATCTCTGGAGAATCTGGGGTGCTTCCTACAGCATGCACAGACCGAGCCAAGATTTGCTGAGCCCCAGTGCTGCCCTGTAGCCAGTGGCCTCACTACCTTTTCTCCCTTTTCCACTGGTGTGTTGTGGGAGAGGCCTCTGTCAGATAAGTTGGGCCATCTTGGGTTTTGGGACCTGGACCCAGGCTCTCTGCTCAACAGAGGGCAGGGCACTGTGGTGGGATAGGGGTAGCTGACAGTGATCTGTGTGGCTGGGCTGGGGGCCTTTTGTATGGAGAGGGGGAAATTCATGCCTGGAGGTGTTGTCTGTGTGAGACACAGGGGCCTGCTCTGATGGGGTGGGTGGGGGGCAGCCTTCTGGCCAGTGGCAAACAAGAAGGGGGCTTCTCTGTCCTAATGGCGCTTTGGGCATCTCCAAGCACCACGGACCCCAAACAGACTCCAAAGTGGTGTCCAGTGTAGCTGTGTGCTGGTGAAGCACCAAGCATGATGGTTCCTAATGGGCCTGTGGGGTCCGGTGGGGCAAAGCCTGCCTGGTGCTCTGAGCGTTTGGCAATGCCCCAGCCACGGAGCTTGGGGCCTTCTACCAAGGCCCAGGCTTTTCTCCAGGATAAATCCCGTCTCTGGTCAAGGGGAGTTGGGGCTGCAGCCCTCCCGCTCTGGGCCCCATGCAAAGGGCCATCGGTGCTGTGGGCAGTGGGAGCCTGCGTCATCTGTGACTAAGGGTGATAGAGCAGGGTGGTAACACAGGCAAGTCCTCTGACTCAGAGAATGGGAGGCAGTGACTCTGGAGAGGGCCGGCTGTTAACCATTTCACCACCTGCAGCAGTCAGGACCCCTCAGCGAGGACAGTCAGAGATGGTCACAGGGACTGAGAGAGGCTGCGTGCCGCCCACCCCCATGCTGGTTGTGGCTCTGGAGCCCAGCCCAGGCCGTGCATGGCACCCAAGGTTAGATATTTATTAGGATCCAACAGGCCTCTCAAATATGTAAATAACATCTTTGGCTCTGCTAAAGCCAGCATGAGACTGCTGGGAACCATGCTTCTAGTCAGGTGGCACAGTCAGGACAGGGCCACACACAGCGCTGGCCCTGTTCCTGCTCGATATCCTCTTGGAACATGGGGTGCCCCTGTGGGAGGGATGGGGTTTTGACATGGACCCTGGACAAAAACTAACTGATGCATACCAGAGGCTGCAGTGGGCATCCTGCCCCAGGAAGACAGGATGTTATTGACTAGTGGCAGGCCATGGGTGTGATCAGGGCAGTCTGGGGTCAGGCGTGGAGATGCTCCAGGGCAGACCAGTTCCAGGTGTGTTGGCAGCTGGGATCAACGAGTGGGCTGGGCTGTGGAACCGCACTGATCTGCACACCTGACCAACTGTGCCTTGACTGTTTGGGGGGTGGAGCTCCTCACCAGCTACCTGGGCACCCCACACCTGCCTAGCAGCTTGTTGTCTTCCCTCTGGTACAGCTTCTCTTTCTGTTCCCATGCGCCATGTGGGTGGGGTGCAGCTGCAATGCCTTAATGCCATTGGAAGGTGGGGCCACTGCTAGGGCTGCCCTTGCCCTTTCCCTGGTGGCACACTCCTTTTTCCCGATGCCTGGTGTCTGTTCCAGACTGGGGCAGTGTCCTCTGCCAGTGCCCAGTCTTTAGGCAGGCTGCACCTCTCTGACTACACACACTGGTTCTGGGGGACTGGGGTGCCTTTCTGCAGAGGTAGGGCTGACTCCCTGGGGACATCAGGGGCAAGAGTTGCGCAATGGAGCTGAGGCTGCCTTGCTTAGGCTATGGGGGCTTCCCCATGGGTACTGGCACCTGGGAGGATTGTAACCCTGTGCCAGGCTCTGTGTTGCCATTAACTAACCAGTCCTGTGCTATTTCCGCTGTGAGGCAGCAGAGCCGACCACAAAGCTGTTCTGAGGAAAACAAAGCTGAAGGCAAACAATGCTGATCTGAGCAAAGCAGCAGCTGCTCCCCTGACTGGCTTTGGAACAGCTAGGGTTCCCAGCATGGGGAAGGCATGTGAGATAAGGACAGGGGGATGGGTGAGCTGGCGTGATGCATACATTGTCATTAGCTGGCAGGGACTGTCCAGAGCCAGGGGTCTGTAGGGGTGCTGCGGGGTTTGAGCAGGTGGTGCCACATTAAGTAATTTGCCCTGCAAACAGGCCTTGGAGAAAGTTCCCTTTGTTCTGTAAACAGGATGCCTGTTTCCCTGCCTGCGCCTTTTTTCCTCCTTCAGCCAGGAGCTCCCAGCTAGCCTTTCCCATCCTGGGATGGGATGTGCTCCCTGCATCATGCGTCCCACCCTCGCAGGCTTCCGCCTGCCCTCATCCTCAGGATGCAGAGACTTCCCCCTTCATTTCCTTGGATCAGATCTCTGCACGGGAAATGTGCTCCACCCTGTTTCACACCCATGTTCCCACAAGAAATACAGTCTGGCTGGGTCTCATAAGTCTTACATAAGCTGCTGCAGGCTGGGTCACAGAGCTCCATATCCCAGGCTTATAAATAGCCTTGTAAGTATTGCTGGGAGCATCCCTCCCATGGGATTTACAGTTGTGGGCAGGGAACAATGCTAGTAATTTGCACTGAGTGCGTTGATTCCCAAAGTCTACGTGGACTAGGCGAAATCCCCCCAACCCAACCTCTTTCCTAGAGTCTGGGGCAGCCCAGAGACAAATGTTGTACCTCAAGCAACATTCCTTGCTTAATAGAGCACAGTGCAATCCTAGCATGTGAGATTTTAAAGCTGCTCTTCACTGCCTGTTCTAAATGTGCCCATCAGAAAACTAGGTATATGGTCTATTTTATTTTTGAATGCTTCCTGAGGAAGGACAGGAATGTGTAGTCTCATCTTCTTTGCTTTTGCTGGTGAAGACCAGAGAACTGGGATAAGAGCACTCAGGTTTTAATTAAAACATGTTGATGCTTTTAACAGGGAGAGTGTTCCTCCCACAAGTATATTAAGCATTTGAGTTAGGTGAGTGTTGACAAAGACAGACCAATCTGAGCAAATCTCTTGCCCTTCCATTTCACTAATCATCTTTCATCCCTCGGTTGTCTGGTGACGTAACCCAGCGGTTGTCTGGCAAGACTTCCAGGAAACTCAGCATCATTGTAATGCCCAGCTGTGCCGTGTTGGCGGGACAAACCCATTGATCCAATGGCATTTGTTCAGGAGACTGATGTCAGTCTGTTGCAGACCCATCCACGGCTTTAGATGGAAGCTGTGGGAAGGGGGTCCCACATCTCCAAATGTGACTGATAATTACTGTTGGTCGGTGGCATCTCCTGGCATTAATGTACTTAAGGCCCTGCTGTCATGGCTTGGCCCAAAAGGGCCACCTGGCTGCAGGAGAAGAGCTTGGGTGCTCACTCCCTTCCCCACAACTTGGTACAGGAGCCTGAATTATTATACTAGAGAACCATTCTCCTAGGATGATTAGCTCTCTGATCCAAGATGCACCATTTAAGGCAGGGGTCTCAAACATGTGGCCCACAGGACATATGAGGCCCCTAAAGCTATTTCCTGCAGCCCGCAATGACATGATCGTTACCAATATTTGCAATATCATTGTGTGGAAAGATTTCAGTGGTGTGGCCCTCTGGTTACCATACTAATCCTCATGCCACCCTCTTGGTGATTTGAGTTTGAGACCCCTGGTTTAAGGGATGTATGAGGTCAGAGAGATGGGGGTTGAGGAGGGGAATCAGCCTGGGAACCACAATTTAGTGGATGAAAAAGTTGCCCCAGCTCCTCCACACAGCTCTCCAGTTTCACACCCCTGATAGACATTAACTAGTGAGCAGCCTTGTGGAGGTGGGGAGGGGTCACTCCCACCGCCCTCCTTGACTGCTGGCCTAGTGTGGTAAATGCAGCATGCCAGACAGTCAGAGGCTGATGGCACCGTTTCGGGTTGGATGCCAGGCGGGCAAGTGGTTATGGGACTCATGGTGGATGTCACAGGAAAAACAGATGCAACAATTGCAAGCTGGAAGGTGCTCTAGAGTACAGGTTTTCAAACTTAGGGTCAGGACCCAGTACTGGGTCACAGACTGTCAGGTGCTGGGTTGTGGCAACCCCTGCTGCCACTGCCAAAAGCCTGGAATGCATTGCTTAAAGATGTCATTGTTGGGTCATGGGCATAAATGATTTTTTTTCAACAGGGTCACGAGAAAAAAAGTTTGAAAACCACTGGTCTAGCATCTGCTTGAGATGACTAGGTCTCTGGCTTGCAGCACCAGCACGTGTATTCATGTGCGCAGGCTTGTGCGTGTTTGTCTGTCTTTGAACCTAAGAGCTTGCATGGCAACAGACTGTCACTTTGGAGAAGAACCCACATCTCCTCACTTGGGCTGGAAATCCAGCTCCACTCCAGCCTCTTGTCTCCCCTGCTGCCCAAGCAGCAGCCAGGCTTCACAGTGGGAATGGAAAAGAAATGGTTTCCAGAAATCCCAGGGGAGCTCTGATTGGTCTGTAGTGAGCTCATCTGTAATTCCCCTTACTGGTGGTGAGGGGGGGCTGATGTCAACAGGAAGCAGGGCTGATGCAACAGAGTGCAATGAAATTGTGGGCAGGCAGCAAATGGCTTTCCTGCTCTGGTGATAGAGGAGTGGCTCCAATGGGAGCCTTAACGAGGCTGCCCGATCACTGAGGTGTTGGGGCTTCTGGTGGGATCATGTCTTAGAAGAGAGCTGTGGCTAGACCTTTGCCAATGCTGAGCAGCACTGGATTGATAAATCCACCCACCCCCCCATCAGCGTTTTCTGTGGTGCAGCAAAAACTGCAAGCGTGTACTGGTGGCCAGATGCCAGCAAGCCAGGGAATGCCAAGTTTCCTCTGACACTGTGGCCCTGAAGAGTGCTGTGTGCACTGAAGTGAATAGCTGAGGCCCAAGCAGCTGTTCCTTGCCTTACATGGGGAGGAGGCAGGAGGAGTGGGATATCAGGTGTTTAGCATGGAAGCCATGTGCTGTGCCCCCCTCCCTGTTTGCTGTGACCTTTGGCTCCCTGGATGGGAATTGTGGAAATTCTCTGTCTTGTGTTTGCAGGAGGGCAGGGTGGAGCAGAGGATCCAAGCTCAAATGCTAAGCATCCATTGATTGCTGCCTGCCTGGGCACTGTGGGCAGGGACAGGGGTACAGTTGCAGGGTAGGTGGGATGCCTAGAGATGGGACCTGATGCTGGAGCCTCTTGTGTTTTCTGGTAGAGGCTGGGCACCTGCTGTGCAAGTGCCCTGTGTCAGCACCAGGGTGTGAGTAATTAGCCCCTCTACATCAGACAGGCAGCAAGGGCCAGCGAGTGCCTCCTAGGTCTGCCTACCAGCTGGTGCAGCTTTTGGTGTTGTGAAATGGTTTCTCAAGTGGTAATGACGATGCCATGCACCTGGCTGGCAGAGTCCTACCCAGTCACTGCCTGGGCCCAGTAGGTGTCCTCCCTCCCTTGGTGCCAGCCACTGAACCTGGCTGGCCTCTTTCTGGCTCACAGTTGCTAAGAAGCCTCTGTGATAACAAGTGGGGGCGTGATGATTCCTGATCCCTGCTTGGATCCTGCCTGTGGGTCTAGGGAGCAGCCCCCACCAGGGCTGGGGAGAGCTCCCTGGGGCTGTCTGTCTCTCCAGACACACCCCTTGCTTCAAGGATCTGCTGCTGGGGTTTCTGCTCTGCTCTGCAGAAAGTGGATGACTAGTAGAGCTGGCCTTGGAGCAGGTGTGATTAAAGCAGCCTTAATATCTTATCACACCTGTGGGGCAGGGAGCTTTTCTGCCTCCCCCAGGCCCCAGTCTGTCTGGCTTATCCAGCTCAAACCAGCAGGATACCCACTCAGATTGAAATGCAGCTGGCCATGACATGGCACTTCTCTGGCTCAGCTGTGACCACTTGCTACATCAGAGTCACTCCTGATCTACACGGGATCAGGGACCAGCCTTCAGGAAATCGGACACATGCTCCTCTAAAGTCCATTGTGGTGCTGCTGCTCTGGGTGCCTGAGACAGGCTACGTCAGGGAGTCACCTCTTCCTAGAGTGAACTCACCAGGACAGCATGGGGGAAGTGCACCTGGCCTGCAGGACCTAGACATCCAGGGTTGTCCAAGGCCAGGCAGGGGGAGTTCTTGAGGCTAGTGGAGGTGATTAGGTCAATGAAGTCTTCCACAGCAAGGCATTGTGGGTGGTGTGCCAGTCACCATATCACCAGGAGGGCTGGTCTGTGGCCAGGCAGAGCTAGAGAGAGAGGAGCTGGTGTAGGAATACCAGCTCTCCGAGGAGGTAGGCTGACCTCAGGCTTCTCTCCCCTGCAGGATGAGCAGATAGACTGGGAGAAACCGGTTCTGACGCAGGCGGAGATTGAGCAGAAGATAAAGGAATACAACAGCCAGATCAACAGCAATCTCTTCATGACCCTGGTGAGGCCAGAGGCAGGTGTGCCCACTGCAGATTTGGGGGGGTGGGGGTGGGGGTTCTCAAAGGAGCTTAGAGCTTCGGAGCCCAACAATCAGAAAGGGGCTGCACCCAGAGCCTGTTCCACGCTCACTCACTGCCCATTGTCCTGCCCCACTCCCGACCCTGGTGCAGTTCATCCTCACTCTGGTTGTGCCTCCTCCCAGAACAAAGATGGCTCCTACACCGGCTTCATCAAGGTGCAGCTGAAACTGATCCGGCCAGTCTCTGTGCCAGCCAGCAAAAAGGCACCCTCCATCCAGGACACCAAGAAGGCGCCGCGCTCTCAGGCAGTGAAGCGCCGCACATCCTTCTACCTGCCTAAGGACACAGTCAAGCACCTGCACATCATCTCCCGTACCCGCGCCAGTGAGGTCATCGAGGCCCTGCTCAAAAAGTTCACAGTGGTCGACAACCCCCGCAAGTTCGCCCTCTTTGAGAGAGTTGAGAAGGATGACCAAGGTACCGGCCTCCTCTCCCGCCTGGGTTCAGTCCCTCCAGCCCTTGGCCTTGCAGTCCCTGTATCCCCTGGCTTTAATGCCAACCAGGGCTGTTCTTGTGGTGTAGATTGTATGGATTACATAGGGCTTGTTTTACCCTGCCAGGGTCTGCCCAGCTCCCCACAGTGCCCCCTGCTGTGTGGGGCTAGGGTTCATGGAGTGGGGAGCTCCCTCCTCTCCTCCCAGCCAAGATTCCCCACCTGCCCCCTAGCGCCCCTTGCTAGATGAGGCTGGGGCTGACATAGCTGGAGCTGGCTTGTCCCACCGTGCTGATTGGCGTGTCCCTCACGTGCCATTGCAGTGTACCTACGGAAGCTCTCTGATGAGGAACAGCCACTGCGTCTCCGGCTGCTGGCTGGCCCCAGTGAGAAGGTCCTCAGTTTTGTTCTGAAGGAGAATGAGACCGGAGAGGTCAACGTGAGTCTGGGAATGCCTGCTGTGTGACTGGCCCCGGATCCCTCTGGGAAGGGTTGTGGGGAGGGAATGAAGTATTGCTACCTGCTGGCTGCCTCACTGACTGTCCTGGAGGGCAGAGCCAGCTAGCTGGGAATGGGCAAATGAGCGTGGAGTGGGGTCCTGGATCCTTGTGAACTCCCCTTCCTCGCCACCCACTAGGGCTGCTGGGTGGAGGATCCAAGCCTCTGTCCTCAGCATCCAAGGATGTTTCAAGCTCCAGGAGCTGGAATGGAGTCCAGCAAATCTCAGGTCCCCTGGGCACACGCTCACAATACAGCCAGCCCTCTGATCTGGCCACCTCCGCCGAGTGTAGGAACCCTCTTTTCTGGGCAGGATTATCTGGGCCTGCAGGCAGGCACCCACCCACTTGCCTAGCTTGCCCCAGCAGCAGATTCCCTTTTCTTAATAAAACAAACAAGGAGACCTGTGGGACTTTAAGACTAACAAATTTATTTATTGCATGAACTTTTGTGGGAGAAAATCCCCCTTTGTCTCCTTTTTATTTTGCTGAACTAGACTAACATGGCTACTCCTTTGGACCTTTTCTTAATGACTCTCTCCTGGCCAGTTCCCTTCCCCCACCAGGTCCTTTATAGATCCCAGAGGCACCTGCTTCCTTCGTTCTTCTCCTGGTAACTCTGACACTCCCCACCTCTCTTCAGACAGGGGCAGGGAGCATCTTCTCCCAGCTAGAGTTGCCCCATTGTCCCAAAAAGTTTTACTGTCAATAGATGCTTGTATGAGGATTGCTCCCTGTTGTCTCTATCTCTGCCCTGGCAGAGACCGACATAATCCTGCTAAATCCCAGCAGTGCAACCTCCTGTGCAGGCACTCCCCAATGCATCTACTTTGTAAGATCATCCACCTTTCAGTTGTGGTAGGGACGGAGCTCTGGTCTGCCTCAGCAGAGGGAATGATGGGAGTCAAGGGGGTCCCACATTTAGGACATGGGCATGACAGGGATAGAAACAGACTGCTAGGGCTGCAAGCATCAGATGGGCAGTGTGAGATGAGGGGCTCTGCCCCATCATGAGACCTTCACCCCCTGCTTTCTTCCTTGGCCATGGTGAGGGAATTGGAGACTGCTACCAGTTAGGGCGGCGTTTGTGTAAGGCTTGGTCAGTGCCAGGCAGTGTGGTAGAAGGGTGTGAGATCAGAACCTGCTGTTTATTTCAGTTGTGCCCACATAGCCCTGCTGGTGCCCCTCACTCCTGCTTCACAGCCCCCACTGCTTGTCCAGCCTGGGTTCCAACCCCATCAGTGCACTGAGGGCCCTGCCCTGCCATCTGGGTGAGGTGTCGGTACACCGCACAGTGCAAGCTCCTGGGGTGACGGCACCTCTCCCTTTGCCCCACAGTGGGATGCCTTCAGCATGCCTGAGCTGCATAACTTCCTGCGCATCCTTCAACGCGAGGAAGAGGAGCACATCCGGCAGATCCTGCAGAAGTACGCCCGCTGCCGCCAGAAGATGCAAGAAGCGTTGACCACTCGCACCCCGGGCTGAGCCGCCTCCGCCTGGACCTGATGCTCCAATGATACCAGGTGTCTAGACGAGGTGGCAAGGCCAGATGGATGCAGCAGGATCCACTCTGGGACTATGCTTGGGGGTCAGGAGCTCCCCTGCGTGGGTGCAGGGAGGTGGGGGGTGTGTGTGGGATGGGGCGGCAGAGGTATGAGGGCCCCCAGGGCCATGTGAGGGGCTAATGTGAGCGAGAGCAGGACTGTGTGCATGGGGGGGCTGCCCCCTATTATGTGTGTGTGCGCACATGTGGGGCTACTGGGTCACTGCCAGGACGGCTGCTCCTAGCTGTGCCTTGGCGTGGGGAGTGGTACAGCTGCTCTGAGTCCATCCTCCTGCCAAGGCCTGTCTTTTTCAGCCCTTTGGGCTCCTCTAGGCCTGGCTGTCTCTGGGGATAGATGGAGGCTCACTGTCACCTTGATGGTAGCCGGCAAGCCTGACCTGGGCCAGGTGGCATGGCAGTGCTCCTCATGGGAACAGTGGCCTGCCCTCTGGCTCATCAACCAGGACAGCGAGGCTGCGTGATGAAGGGCACCATGCTGACAGAGCTGAGGACTCTTTCTCTATCCAGCTGTGCTTGACGCTGCCTCTGCGGTAAACCCAGCGGAGTTGCCCTGGAGACTCCAGACTGGTGTTTCTGGGATTCCATTTAACAGCAGTGGCCTCAGTACAGGATCAAATCCAGGAAAAAGAGCTACAGTGACTGCCCCTAGTTGTAGGTAAAGGGGACCACTTTGGGCAACCCCATCCCTGGTGTAGTGTCAGTGGAGCAGCTGTCCAGGCTGGGACTAGGCTGTCATGGAGAAGAGGCATGGGGGAATGTGGCTTCACAAGATGCATCACGAGTGGAGGGACAATGCTCCAGCAGGCTCAGTACATCCTGGTGGGAGCACACGCCCATAGTGATGGCAAGGGGAGAGCTAAAGGGGGGTAGGAGGGGTAGCCTTTCCCTGGAGGAGCAGCAGCCCACTGGTGCCCAGGGGCTGAGGAATGGTGTGTGGCTGCCAAGCTGGGGTGAAGCAGCCAAGTTGCTCCCCATGAGTGTGGGGAAAGTGAGGCAGGGCAAAGGCCCCAAGAGGCTTCCTTTGCAGAGCGGCCGTGCTGTGGACTTGCAGTTTGTTTTTCTGTGAATGTTTTTGAAATTGACTCTGTTGAATGTCCTGAGCTGCCAGGGGGCTGCACTCCCTGGGGGCTTGGCCGGTGTGTGGTGCTGGCTCTGTTTAGCAATAAATGATTCAGTGGCAAGACCAGCCTGGAACTCTTTGCATCTTTGGAGGTTGTTTCAGACCCAGGATCACCATCCTTCAGGGAGAGGATGTCTGCATGGCTGCAGCAGCAGGACAAACAGCCAGCCCTTGGGACATGAGGGGTGCCCCATCCAGTCCTTCCCATAAGCAGGGCTAGGGCATTTTGTCCAACACACATGCGTCACCCACTGTGAAGTGGAAAAAAAGTTTCTTGAGGTAGCAACTTCCATTCACACCCTGCCTGGCTTAGGAGGTGAAGGGCCCTCCTGCTCCTCCAACTTTTGCTGCTCATCTTGTGTTTCAAAGGGGAATCAGGTGCTGGGCATGGTTTGCTTAGGGCGGCATGCTGGTATTTCACAAGTGAGATGCACCTGTGACTTCCTCCAATTTACCGAAAGCACAAAAAAGAGAATCTGTATTTGTGTCCTACTTTTGTCCCCGTTTCCACACAATCAGTGATAGATCTCAAAGCTCCTGAGCCTTCTTCCATCCAGGGGCATTGCTAGTGCCTGACACACAGGGCACATGCCCTGAGTGTCAGGGCCAGCCCCAGCCCCAACTGTGGGCCAGGGCGCCCACCACAGAACCCAACTCTCCCGGCCCCAGCTAAGTGTTGAGGCTGGGACACCTGCAGCGGTGCCCACTTCTCCTACCCATGACCTGGCCAGGAATCTAGGGCAGGAGCCCAGTGCAGGATTGGGCCTGGGGCTTTGGATCGTGGACAGGGGTGGGGCCTGGGCCCATGCCTCTGGTCTTCCCCCATGGCAGCAATGTTCCTGCTTCCATCCCCCCCACCCGGCCGCCTGCAGCCTGCCCCAATAGACTTGCACTGAGCAGCCCTGAGACAAACTGGCTAAACTTTCTAAAAGGTGAACCAGTGGGGTTCCCAGCTCCACTCAGAGGGGGAAAGACTATTCAACTAGCAGGGAGAAACTGATCCCAGTTCTTGCCCTGTCCATCTCTACTCCTGCTCTCTTCACAACTTTGACCTGTAGCTGTGCCCACATCTTCTACCTGGACCTATGACCAGGGAGCCAGCTGCTGGTCAGTTTGTCCCAGTCCAGGCAAAGTCCTCTCTGGAGGGGGGGGAAGGAAGCACTGTTCCCTCTAAGCTGTGTGTGCGCGCGCACGCACACAGGTCATGAAGCCTGCGCACACAACAAAATAAAATGTGCACAAAAAAATTCAATAGTGCTAATATTGGTGCTCACAAAGAAATGTTTTTGTGCACACAAAGAAATTGTTTGCATGCACAGTCAATGAGTAATTAGAGGGAACATTTGAAGGAAGATGGATTCCCTTGTATATTGCACAGCGTTCTTCCTTGCCAGCTAAAGGCCATGACTGCTGGCTGCCCTACTGCTCCGTGTGTGTGCGTGTTCACAAATTACACCACTGTGCCCCCTTTAGAAATGCAAGGCTCTTTTCCTCTGTCCCTGAAATGCAGCCACCTCTTTGGTGGCGCATAGCAGCTCTTTCAAAGAACACATGGCAGTGCTATACAGCAGGGTGGTGGAGGCAGTAAATGAAACCTGTATGTGCAAAGAGGAATTAGGAAGGCACAATTTGTCACTGCTGGGATTTTCCCAGGAGGCTGTTCTATGTAGCCTTTATCTCCTTATGATCTCCACCTTCAGTTACCCCACCCAGGCCTCCTACCTCCCATGAGGGAAAGCAGCTTTCAGTGCTCTGATCTGCAGAGGAGTCCTTGCAACTGGCTCAGCAAGGCAATGGGAGAGGTAACAGAATGGGGCCAAGATTGGGACCCTCTGGGGCTCAAGCTCCCCACCCTGAGGCCTCCTGCTCTGGTTCTTCAGCTCTGCTGGGGCCAGAGGGTTAGTGGGATGTACTGCGCTGGGGGTGAGGTGCGGTTTGAGGAGAGTAGGGCACAGTGTGTTGCAGAGCAGTTTGGGGACATGACCCCCACCATTGTGTACCTGCAGCACCCACACAGCTGCCCAATGTTGGTCTGGCCCTGCTCACCGCCAGCCTGGGCAGGATTCCTGAGCAGACGTGACAGGCGCTGCCAACTGGAGGATTGGGGGCGGGCTGGCACCCATGGGCCATCACCCTGGAGCTGTTCCCCTGGCCTGACTCCCGCCCTGTCTGAGTGGCTGCTGCCAGGAGAACGGGGGATGTGCAGGAGGGCTCAGGCCCAGTCCCCTCTTCTGCCTGCCCTCCCCCCCCGCTACGCTCTGCGCCCCTCCCCCAGGCCGCCTCCTGGGCAGCGTCTCGGGGTGGGGCGAGGCGGGGATCGGAGCCGGCGTCCGCACCACACGAAGGGGGCGGGGTCTCATCCCGCTAGCCCCGCCCCTCCCTGCTCACGTGACGAGGGCCCACCACCCTCCTCGGGCGCGTCGCGTGCGTGACGTGATCACCGCGCGCGGCCGGAAGTGGCGTGACGGGCCGGGCCTGGTCGGTTGCTGGGCTCCGTGGAGGCGCCGAGGCGCCGCCCCTCCCCCCGCCATGCTCCCGCCCTGAGATGGGCGCCAACGGCTCCAAGGGCCGCGGCCTCTGGCCCTTCACCTCTCCCGGGCCCGGCACCGAGGGCCCCGGCGGGGAGCAGGCCCTGGTCCGGCCGCGCGGCTGCCGCAGCGCCTCCCCCTTCGTCTTCACCCGGCGCGGGTAAGGGCGGGGGGGCCTCGGGCCTTGCTCTCCCGTGGGGCTCGGGCTCCCGTGCGGCGGGACGGGCCGGTGTCCGCGCTGGTTCCCCGGCCCAGGCCGCCTTCACGCCGGCTCCTGCTCCGCCTCGCCCGGCGTCCGGTGGGGTCGGTGCGGTCCCGGGGCCCAGCCGGCCGCGTTGCCGGGCCCCCGTGCAGCCTGAGCTGGATCCTCCCGGCGCCCAGCCTCAGCCCAGCTCGCAAGTGAGGCGGGTCCTGGGCCGGGCACGGGGCTCGTGCGGCTCCGCCAGCCGCGTTGCGCTCGCTCTGAGCCATTTAGGGGTCACTTGGGGGGCGGGGGCTGCGCGCTGGGCCCGACGCGGGAGCACTCGCCGTGCGCTGCAGGAAGCCAGAAACGATCCTCTCCCCAGGGCCCTCGGCGAGAGCGGAGCAAAAGGCTCTGACTGACCTGTGGAACTGCAGGCTGCGGTCTCCAGCCTCTTCAAACATAAGCTCACTTCTAGGATCCAAGCGCAGCCCAAGATCAACCCTTTAAAAATGCTACATTTTCACAGACCCGAACCTGTTTGCTGTGCATAACGCTTACCTATTCAGTGTGACCGTTTCTAGGGACCTCCCCCCCCACCCCATTTTTATGGACAGCAACAAAAATGCTTCTTTCTTATTGAAGATTTCCAGAGGGGTAGCGGTGTTAGTCTGCGTCTAACAAAAGCAGTGAGAGTCCTGTGGCACCTTAAAGACTAACAGATTTCTGTGAGCATAAGCGGAGGGTTCATTTCCACAAAATCTTATGCATGAAAAAATTTGTTAGTCTTTAAGGGCTCTTTTTTTAGTGATTGTCCCTAGAGTCGGCATCCCTGTCAGCAGCTGCTGATTGCCTGGCTCCTGCTTCCTCCTGCAGCCCCACTGGCTCCAGACCCACGCCCACTCGCCCTGGGAGCTGCAGGGGACCTGACCCACAGCTGCTTTATGCCTTTTATATTTACATGTCCTGCCCTATGCTCTGCAGGCAAGGCAGGGGATTTAAAAGTGTCCTGCCCCCAGCTTCCAGCATGTGAGCAGCTGGGCAAACACAGGCAGGGCAGCTGTTACCACTGCAGTCTGGGGATCTACTATTCAAGCCTCTGAGATCTGCCAGTGAGTTGCGATGGGTTAGTTGAAGACCACTTACTTAAGGTTTCTCAATCCAATGTAACACAGCTCCCCTCAGTGGCATCTGCACACACACACAAGAGTGTGGTATTGGTTTGGCTTTGTCACTGTTTTTATATAAAAACACATAGTATCTAATTGCAGCTTTTATTCAGATCTGATTTTAAGGGACTAATACTGATTCTCAGGCACAGGAGATGAGACTGCATTGGGGGAGGCAGAGTAGGTGACTGAGTGCAGCAAGCCAGCAGCATCAAGGCTGTATTGAGGGGCCCAAGAAGGGCTGTGGTCTCTATCCTATGAGCTGCAGCAGTTGGGGTAATGAATAGTTTCCCAGTGATAGAGGTACTGGGGTACGGTGGCTCATTGTCACTTAGATGTAGAAAGTTGATGGTTTTCAGTAGCAGCTACTGCTTCAGTGAGAAGCACAGACCACAGCCCGTAGCTACTGAGGCAGAAACATGGGGTCCTGCTACCTGTTACCAACCAAGCTTCACACTGGGCAGGGCAATTTCTGTCTCCACTTGTCCTGTTACCACGGCTCACTGTTTGTGGAGTTATTTCCTATTGGTAAGTGTTTGAGGTTTTTCACCTCTGGAAAAGCCTCATGCCTTTTGGCAAGAACCAGCCACTCTAAAACTTGTAAGCAGATAGTACCTGCCAATAAAATACACTCCTGTCTTGGTTCTGTTTAGCAGAACATACCTGTTAGGGGAAAGCGCATAGTACTGTGGGAGATGAACAACTAACAGGGGGAAATAAGGTAGAGCTGTGACTGATATATTCAGCTTGGTGACTAGATGGAGTTGGATTGCTGCTGTCAGACCTGCATGCCACACAGTTATTTCTTTTTTTAAGTTTTAAAATTATGTTATAAAAGCCTTGGGTTTTGCCTTGCGTTCCATTTCCTAGTTAGCTTTTGGCATCAGTGTATCTCCTCTCTTGCCAGGAAAGTAGCCAAGTGCATATGAATCAAAAGGCAGAGCTGGCAAGAGGTAATCTGCAGCTAGCTGAAATTTTGCTTTGGATACAAAGGAAGGTGAAATAGCTGAACAGTTTTGAGAATTGGCATTCTAGCAATACCCTCCTCTTGATGCCCACAAGCTAGTCTTAGGTCATCGGAGGTTCGGGATTTGCAGTGTGTTGAATGAGAAGCCTGGGAATGGGACACTTCAACAGAAATCCAAAAGTCTGCAGGTTTTGGGCCTTTATATTTTATTTATGTGCGGCTTCCAGCCAGAAATTAGGCTGTGCTAGTCTGTCACCCCCTTTTGTTTTGAAAAATTGTGCGTTCATTTCATAGATGGTGTTGATTGGGAGATTGTGGTGCTGTAGCTGTTGATTGTGTCATTGGAGGACTTCAGGCATATGTGGGATAGGAGTACAAATCTTGATAGAGTCAATGTAAGTGTGTGCATGTAGCTGGATTCGTGTTAGTTATGTGCAGTCTTAGTGCCATGGAAGCGAGGGGTGTTCAAACATAACAGAAACAAGGGGGAAGCTGGTAGCTGAGGGGTTCTGATAGAGATTGACATCAGTAGTGACCCAAGTTGGTTTTCACTTGATGATTTTGTAATTTTTGTGACATTAAAACAAACAAGGAGTCCTGTAAAAACAACCAGAGTCTTGTGGTACCTTATAGACAAACAGATTTCTTCAGGCATAAGATTTTGTGGGCTTCAACCCACTTCATCAGATGCATCTGATGAAGTGGGTTGGAGTCCATGAAAGCTTATGCCCAAAGAAATCTGTTAGTCTTTAAGTTGCCACAGGACTCTGGTTGTTTTTGTTGTACACAGACTAACACAGCTACCCCTCTAGAAAGGAGCCCTGTGGTACTTAAAAGACTAATACATTTATTTATTGCATGAGCTTTCATCTTAAGTGTCTGATGAAGTGTGATTTTTCTCCCAGGAAAGCTCATACAATAAATAAATTTGTTAGTCGTTAAGTGCCACAGCACTCTTTGTTTTACTGAACTAAACTAACACGTCTGCCCCTTTGGAACTTGTGAAATTAATGAGCTCCTCTTCTGCCACAAGAAGCCCTGAAGTCATCTGTGAATTGAGTTCCATGACTGCAGCACTCTCTCATGGCAGAGAAGAGTGCTCTTGAATTGCAGGGTCCCCACTGAATGAGCGTAGTTCATAGTTCCTAGTTCAGCTCTGATCCAGCTTGAGCACTGAATATCAAGATTTGATCTTTTAGTTGCAAACAGCCCTGTACTCCTTTGTGGTGACTAATTCTCCAGCTTGGCAGCAATTTGAGCTGTTTGTCCAAGAGTGAAACTGTTCTGGTGGTGGTTCCACCATGGTTGCTACAGATTGGTGAACGAGTGTGTAACTGGAATGTCTTGGTGCTGATTCTTACCATGGCTCCACTGCTCTGCGTTTAAGTGCTTGTCATTGCTTCTGCACAAAATCGGGCCCTGGCTGTGTGAAGCAGTAGCAAACCTGGCCTCCGTGTGAATGGGAGCAGTAGCGCCAGCTTCTTCTCTACCATCTCACCCCTGACTTGGTCAGGCCACCTGCGATGGAGGGGAGTGCAGTCTCCCTGGATCATTTCCTCACTTCTCTCTCCACTGAACCTGACTGTGAACACAGGGGTAGGCTGAGCTGTGTCTACAGCAGCTGTTGGCAGCCGACTGAAAGCTGAGTACTGTGTGTTTAATGCCAGTTGTCCGAAAGCCTTTTTGTGGCTTTCTGTCCTGTTAGGTACTGGACCAAGACATCGACTTCTTGTTTCACAGCTGCTGGACAACTGTCAGCAGGAAATGACTCTTGGCTGCTGCTCTGAGTTGACAGGCTCCATGTCATGTTTCCCAGTCTTGTGGTGCCCAGCCCTTTCCAGCATTTAATGTACAGGATGGCTGATGTCTGCTGCCCTCCTCTCAGAGTGTGTGCCCATCACTTTGGGTAGGTATCACTGTTGGCCAGCCCTCCCAGTCTTTTATTTGCTCCTCTCTGCATTCCCCTACAGCTCCATGTATTACGATGAGGACGGCGATCTTGCCCATGAATTCTATGAGGAAACAATTGTCACCAAGAATGGGAGGAAACGTGCCAAACTGAAGAGGATCCACAAGAACCTGATACCTCAGGTAACTGGCCAAGAACCAAAAGCAGCCCTTCTGGGGATTCAACTGGTGGTGTAGTAGCACGCTGTGCCAGACACCAAGGTTCCTTTGTGGCCTTTTTACCCATGGGGTGCCTGGGATTTGTGCCAGGTCTCATCCCCTGGAAGTCTAGTGGTAGTTCATAGTAATCCTGACTCCGTGTGCCTAAGAGACAGTAGCTTTCACTGGCTTTCACCTTTTGCTCAGCTTTCTCTTTCTGCTCAAAGCTCCACCTCCACTCTGGTGCTCAGACAGAAATGGTAAGATTGACTAGAGGGCATCTATGTACAGCTGTGTCCTGAATATCCTGTGCAGTTGTGCCTGACTCAGCCCCCTTACTTCTCACTGTAAGGGGTGGGATGAGGTTACAGAAACAACTTTATTACTTTTAAATGCTAATAGCAAACTCCAGTGAAGCTCTGACATTGCTGTACCAGCTGGAGCCACTTGATGGCACCAATCTAAACAGTGTGCTGCACTGTGACTTAGTGCCCCAAGAGTAGTGCGAGGGAAGCCCATTAACGGGGTACACTTCTGTCAGGGTGTCCCTGCTTTCTGAAACCAACAATCCTACTTTAAAAATGAACATTTACACCTTGCTCTATGATTTGTAGAAGTAGCTCTCAGCATGTGAAAGCACATCAGTTTTAAACCCTCCTCCACTCAGGCCCTTGGAGTTTTTTTTATAATCTTGAACAAAGATATTTATTGAATTTTATAAATTATAAAAGGAACTTTCTAACAAACCATCCTGCAGTCAGACCAAAGAATGAATAAGAGAGTGAGTCAGCTGTAGGAAAGAAGGGGGACCGGAGGTTCTAACTGGGGTGCTGACTGTAATCTGGTAAATTTTCAGGGGTTTAAAATTGAGATGCGTTGAAAAGGAACGAGGGTAGAGCAAACTTCATGCTGACACAGCAATACCTTCTCTAGGTCAGTGGAAAAGGTGTGTTGCTGCCATCTGACAGCAGTTCAGTGGCCACTCTGAAATGAGCTGGGGGGGTTGGGGTTCCAGTCCAGTACATCCTCAGGAGAGGGTCTGAATGGGTTGTGGGAAGCAAGCTGCCAGTTCACTCCCTTGAGGGGATCTTTCTGCTGTAGTTAAGCACACACACAAAAAGTAGAATGTGCATCTTCACTACCTGGTCTGTATTTGTTTTATGGACAGAGGACTTACTTCTGCAGATGATTGGGCTGGCACTTTCCATGTGCATGAAAAATAATCTATGCTTATCTCTGGCTTTTTGATGGGGCTGATACAGCAACAAGTGTGGACAAACCCCTTTTCTTTGGTCCATGCTAGCAGCGGCCATGGGAATTGTAATCAGTTCCAAGGCTTTAGTATGCATTTATGAAGGGCTTGTTTATTTTGCAAAATAAATTTGTTGCATTCATGCTGTACCCAGCTGTCCACATGAGCTGGTGCCACCTTCAAGTCAGCAGCAGCCATGTGAGGGAGCCAGTCCATGCTGGCCTGAACCCGTGCAAGGCCCATTAATTGGAAGGCCACAGGTTAAGGAACCCAGTGATTCCCTTGCTGTGGTGTTTCATGTTAGCTCCAGCAAAACTGTGACTGTTGTCTGTAAAAATAGAGATCTTTTATTTACTGTAATAAAACTGTCTTCCTCAGTTTTTACAATCCTTGAAATAGGCCTTTGCCTTCACTAGCCTCTTAGAGCTCTGGAAGGCCAGGGGTTTCACAAACTGTTAGTTCCAAGAAGCATTATCACTGTACCACAGAAAGAGAAATGTCAGCCCAAAGAGTGAAGTGACTTGGCTTCCCGTATTCTAAACACAAGATCACATACCCAGCCTCTTGTAAGTCTGTGGGAATTGCCCTGGTTCAGTCTAGTTTTGATCCCTCTGCAAACCAGAGCATAGAAACCATTAACACTTCCCTCCCATCCTTTGCCTATAAACTCTGAAGCTACTTTGCTTTCTGATTTGCTTGTATTGGAAGAACATTACACCAGTGCCTGTTACATGCACAAGACCTAGAGTTCTGTTTTAGTTGTCACAGGTGTATGTTACATGCATAGTATTGTTCCTTGGACAGAAAGCTCACTTGCTTCTGCACAAGGCTTTTGCTTTGTCCTTTTAGGTTACTTGAGGCCTTTTTTCACTGTTCTCTTAAATAACTTTGAATGCTGTGGAGTGAAAGATGCCAGACTAACAGCCCTAGACGCTGATCTCTTCTAGTTATGGGTCAGGCAGTCTGTGGTTCAAACCTAGCGTGCTCAGCGCTGTTGGAGCTGAGCGTCTTAGCTTGACTTTGAGGGGCTACTGCTAGTAGTGAGTCTGGCCTCCATTGTCTGCCTGCCAACAAACAGCTCGGTTGTGACAGTTTAATGGACTCTTGTCCATTAAGAACTGGGCTGGGACATAAGCTCTATTGTCTGTCTCCATCTGGAGTAACTTGCAGAGCCTGGGGCCTTTGTTTGCAGGTGTTTTTTTAGGACTCTGCTCTGGCCAGAGTCTCCCCCTGCCTCACCGCTCTCCTTGTTCTCTTTTCAGGGGATAGTGAAACTGGAGCACCCTCGTATTCATGTGGACTTCCCTGTTGTCATCTGTGAGGTTTGAGCTGCCAGCCCAGCCTTACCATGCCCAGCGTAGCCACAGAAGGCCACCTGGTGCCCTTGAACCAGAATAGACTTTGAGCACCGACATGCACACTGTTGATTTTGGAGCTCCTCTTGCTTGGAGGAGGAGATGGGGTGGTGCAGAGTTGGCTGGTTATCTGGACAGAATTGGCTTGGGCTCTGTTCATGAGACACGTGACCTCGTTTTGCCACATGCTTAAAAATATCCTTGGCTGAAGCAGAAGATTGAAACCCTTCTATCAGCCTCCGTCGGAACAGCAGCTGGGTAACTGAACTGCCCGTTGCACCTGTGTATGAGGTTTTAAAGGGAGAGCCAGTCTGTACCTCTCGTCAAACAAAATCCCTGCTTCTCAGGTACCCACCCCAGGCAGGGTTCAGGTCAGGTAATTCACCCCTGTGGGGCTAAGGAAGACCTCTCATGCCCCTGCTCTGCAAAGGGATGATCATTGAGTGGCTCATGGTGTAGTTTATTCTTTTGGGGGGATTGGTTATGTCTTGCTGCCCCTTGGTTGGTCTGGGATCAGAGGGTAAATGGGATGATCTGAGGTGAAGCTAATCTCAAGACCCCCACTGAAACAGGGTAGTGCTTCTTGTGAAGGGAGGTGATGGATTTCATCACATCAGTCTTCTCACGTATACAGCCCCTTCCTGTGCTCAGCGTTGTTTTGTACTTCCCAGAGATGCAGCTCATCTGGCCCTTAAGCCTTTCCCATGGCTCTAGGAACGCCAGTTCAGCAGTTGGGGTCGATCCTCTCCAGAAACCCCACTGGCCACTGGTAGTGCTGCGTGGACCCAGCAGAGCAAATAGAATTTGCAGCCAGAGCAACAGCTGTTGCTGGGCGCAGCAGGAGCAGCATTCATTGTTGAGGGACTGGCCTGGCAGCCTGTGTTAGGCCGCACAGCTTTCCAGTTAGGATTTGCCCCGGAGGCTTCATTTGCTATCTGTTAGCATGCATCTACCTTTGCAGGAGGGGGCTGCACTCTTGTTGAGTGGTGTTCCTCCCCCTCCTAAGAAGTTGATGACATGTTGGAGTGTGGGCTGTGAGGTGTGACCTCTTGTTAGCTGTAGCATTTACTCTGGGGCACAATCTGTCTCTGAACGTGGGTCTGGGTAATTTTCATGTGCTGATCAGTTGTGCTCCACTGTAGACACCTGCCCTACTGTGTGCAGCCTTGATGGGTCCAAGACAGGAATGAACAATCAGTTTTTACTGTCTAATAATACAGTCAGTTGGCGTCAGCCCCTTCCTTGCTTGGAAATCTCCCTGCAGATATGAAACGTAGGTTCTTCCAATAAGGAATACAATGCACTTTAATGGAAGGCCTCACCTCCTTACCGAACTTAATAAAGAAACACGTGGCTTATTATGGGGAAGGGGAGGCACCCTCTGTCAGTAGGGTTCCTGGGGCAGCACTGGAACTGTACATTTGTGTGCCTGCCACTTCATCCCTGCTTCCTTGTTCAAAGGATTGAGTTAGCTGGCTGCTGCTACACCGGGGTGCTGTCCCAAACATGAGAAACTATGGTCTTTCCACTCTGGGGTACGTGAGGATGGGCAGACTCCCTGTGCACAAGCGGGGCATTGGGTCCTTGCTGCCGTTCACCCCTCCAAGAGCTCCTGTGAGGCTTTAAAACTGGATTGAGACATAGCTCCTGGAGCAGTCAGCTTATCAAAGACATCTCATTTCCCCTTCCAGAGCTTGGCATTTACTTTTTGAGCACTTCAGACATTTGCTACCTCGATTTTTAATTTAAACTGTTGATATAAAGTTGCTAGCAGTATCCGTGTGTCTGTGTTAGATGTATCCATCTCCATGCTTCCTGTGGGTAGTTCTAAGAACCGTGTGCCATTCTGATGGGGTTTTAGGCAGTAGTTAGCAATCACAGTGCGAGTGCTATTAGACTATCTGTCTGTAGTCTTGACCTTGTTCCTTGATTGCTTTCCATAGTGGTTGGTGTGAAAGCCAGCCCTTGTTGGCATGGAGGTTGGCTTGTTACAGCTGCAGCAGAGAGCATGTTTATTCTGGGGTACATCTAGATTCTTCTCTCTACTTGGAAAAGTCGCTCTTTACAAATACTGCATTATAGTGTTTCTTGTTTGCACCAACCATTCTCTGGCAGGTGACGGGTTCATCTCTGACCAGGGCTCCTTGAAAGAGAGCAGCTTGGAGGACACCATCTCAAAGGAGGGGATCAAGCTGTGTGAGGCTGACTAACTCCTGGTACCCTGTTCTAATATGGGGAAACAGTTCTGAAAAATTGCACTCTTGCTGCTGCTTGTGGGGTGTGCATGGGAGGGAGCTGGGGTCAGGAGCCCTCTTCTGGCTTCTCTTCATGGAGGCAATAAGTTGCAGGGAGCTGTTGGTTTCTCACTGAGTGGAGAGCAATATCGATTAGGTCTGAACAGGATGGCTGGAATTTAGCACGGGGAAGTGAGGTATGAAGGAGACTGTGGGGTTATAGGAGGTGGCTCATGCAGCAATGCAAACAGCTGGCCAGCGTCATCTCCCCTTCCCCACCCCACGTCCCTGGAGCAGATTTTGGTGTGCTGAGCAGGTTGGGGTAGTAGGATGAGATTGTGAATGCCAGGCTGGCCTAGGGCAATGTCATACGTCTGCTGGTGTGGCCAGCCATTCAACAAGCTCCATGCCAGAATTGGTCAGAAATTATTTAGATGAAGGGTTTGACCTAGCTCTTTTGGAGAATAGTCATAGGGAGACAAAGCTGAGATGCCTCCCACTGGAATAGAAGAGGGAGCAGGAGAGTGGAATTAGAGCTCTTTGGAGCAGGCAGAGCTCCCCCTGTGATTCACAGGATCCATCCGTGGGCCAAAAACAGTGGAGATGAAGGGCTCGAATCTGGGAGTAACTGGTGAGTCCCAGAGCAGCAAGCAGGGCTAGCCAAGAGGTGGTGCATCTGGTGGTGCTTGCTGTGTGCTTTGCCAGAGGAGCCTCCCCTTTGAACTGGGTGTGTGTAACACAACCTCACTGTGGCAAACCCTTGCTAGGCTTGGGAACATGCAGAGGTTGCCCACTGCACAAGACTGTGTCCACACTGCAGTCAAAACCTCTTGGTGGCCCAGCTGCTCAGGGACTGTTGCAAACTTGTTGTAGATGGTCCAGCTCAGGCTGGAGCCCAGGCTCTAGGATCATGTGAGGTGAGAGGTTCCAAGACCAAAAGTCCACATTGCAGCAGTTAAACAGCCCCTGGACTGAAGACAGCTGGCATGAGCTGAGGCAGCCGCAGGTATCCAGTTGCAGTGCAGACTGCCTTGTCTGTTTCTAGGGCCTGCTTGTAACAGCTGCTGACTCCTCTCATGTTCTTTCACTGGCCACTTGCTTCTGATTAGGGAGAGGTGGGCAGAGCACCTTTGTTCAGAAAAGCATTTTAGGTAACTTTTATCCACTTCACTGTCCTAGAATGATCTGACAGCCTGTTGGGAAACAAGCAATCCAGTAGGAGAAAGGAAGGGTGACTTTCACCCTGTTACTAAGGTAACAGGCTCCCTGAGGTTATCTACTATTCCTGTTCCTGCTCCACTTTCTGGGCTGGTTAGCCAGTGGGGTTGAAACTGTGCTGTCAGTGTGGAGTATATAATCCCAGCCTGTCTCTCCCCCAGTCGATTTCCTGAAGGCTCGACTCTCCTTCAGCTGACCCGGCCAGGATGAAGAGGACCCTTTAGCTGCTGAAGGGATATTTAAAATGCAAAAGTGATTATGAATAGTATCTATGTCTACTACACTGTTGGAGCAAGCAAGGAGGGAAAAAACAAAAAGCCCAGTTAGTTTCTTTTAGATATTTTTTTTTTTACTACTTCTTTATGTGCGACTTTGTGCTTTCCAGTGTGGATGTGTACAGTTGTCCCCACCGACACTACACATTCTGCTCTTCTAGTGAACGGATAGGAATCTCCACTGCAGCCGTGTACAATATTTATGATCCTTCTCCCTCTGCCTTTGAGTGCACCTGTTTAATTTTGTTAAATTTCAATAAAACTATTTGTAGATCCCAAAAGGTCAACAGCTGAGTTATTTATGGAGGGGTGAGGGTGGTTAGTAACTTTTCCATGCCTCTGTATGTCATGGGCAGATGGACATATTAGAGCTCACATGGGGTCAAGCTTTCCCACAGAGGTGTTAAGGTGCCTGTGGCAACCCTCTAATTCTACTGTAGGACCTTCTTGGCTTCTCTCTCTCTCAGTTGACACTTCTGAATTGTGCCCAGATGTAGGACTAGCCTGAGAGTCCCAAATCACACTGCTGATATCAATTCAGGATCCGAACCCATGTATCTAAAGCATCTTGTCTATGTGCCATCTGTCCTGTATTTTGTGAAAGCCATCAAGCCAAGTTGTTCAAGAGATTCCAAAGCCAGTGCAGCTGTTCTATCTGTTGAGTCTTTACAAATTTAACAGAGCTTATCTCCACCTAATTAAGTATATCACTTTTAATAACGCAACTGATTTCAGCTGTGGGACAGAGACAAATCACAGCTATTCTTTAGACTCCTGCAGCCTTTTGAATGGTTTTAGTCACCTGATTCCACTTGAGATCATGGACATGTGGTACCCTGACTTGCTTTACACCTCATGTTATTGCTGCGTAGGCCATTCAAGTGCCCAGTGTGGATGCAGCTTGTGGTACTGCACTTGTGAACATTTATAACGGGAAGGTCTTGGTTGTGATCTAGAGGTCCTAAAATGGAGAAGCAAATTGGTAAATCCTTTATTGATTTGGTAGAATTTGTTCACAAGGGTTAAGGTAGCAAGAATGTGTTGGCCCTGATACCACAGCTGTAGTTGCAACAGAAGTCCGATAATAGACAGTCACTTCTATTATGGTAGTACCTAGGCCAACATTTGGGGGACTTAGGGGCACAGTTATAAAAGCATGCAACAGGAGGAACTTGCGTCCCCAAAGAGCTTGCAGTCTCAAGGAGATGAGTAGAATGTACCAGCTGAGTGACAACACTGTGTGGGCAAAGGTTGTGTTAATTCCACAATTTTCTTTGCGTGGGTTCAGATGGGAGCCTTGCTTTGATTCCTGCTTTTAATGGGAACAGTCTCAACGTATAAATGCCTTGTAAACTACAGATTTGTGATTAAACAGCTTTTTCCCTGGAGTTTCGAAAGCTCTGACTAAATAACTTTTAAAACCCAACCACACAAATTGTCAAACTCCAAAATGGAGTCCCCTGACTTTTCTGTGACCTCTCATGCATGTGCAATGCAAAACCACAAACTCTTGGACAAGAATGTCCACATGCACTCAAGCTGGAGACAAAATTGGTGTTGGAGCTAAGTAATAATCTATAGCAATGGTTCCCAACCTTTTTGAGTATGAGCACCCCCTTTTAACATCAAACAATTTCATGGACGGCCAAATGATATTAGTTGTTAACTTGTTATTGGGGACTGACTGCAAGCAGCGGTACTGCAGAAGGCCAGGGGAGGACCTGGCTCCTGCCTGCTTCCAAGTGGCAGGGACATATCCAGGGTGTGGTGGTTCACAGCAGGCAAATACAATTCATTTAGAGTAGAGGTGTCAAACTCATTCAGTGTAGGGGGCCACACTACAAGGCTGGACACCTGTTGTGGGCCATGTGGCTGCAGGGGCTCCCCAGCTCTTTCCCCTTCCATGTTCAGAGCGGCCTGTGTTCCCCTTCCTCCTCCCCAACCATGCAGGCTCTCCTACACCTTCCCTTTCCCTGCCCTGTGGGCCCCACCTTCCCCATCCTGGCTCCCAGACCCTAGCCCTGCTGTGCTGGGAGCCTGGCTTTGGAGCTGGCTGATGCAGACAGCTTCCAGGCAGAGCCCAAGCAGCAGCTCCATGGGCCAGATCGGCACCCTTGGGCTGTAAGTTTGACACACTTGATTTAGAGCCTTCTCCAATGTGGATCACTGGCTGGCAGCAGCTGGGGCTGGATGTATTCACAGACCCCTTGCAGTAACTCTGTGGAACCCCAGGGGTACCCAGACCACAGGTTGGGAACCACTGATCTATAGCAGGGGTGGCCAAACTTATGGAACTCAAGAGCCACACAAGTTGATATTAAACCTTCAAGAGCCACACAGGCATATAGCCATATACTTTTACCTACTAAATTGATTTGCTGACATTCTTCTGCGAGCCACACTTTCATTCAAGAGCCACATGTGGCTCCCAAGCTGCAGTTTGGCCACCCCTGATCTATAGTTATTGCTGATAGTGATCTAATCTACAACAGCTAAGCTGCTGTGTTAATTTCCCTGCTGCTTGATGCACTTAAATCTTAAGCTCAAAAATGCATTTTGAACTGTCATATCTCAGTAAAAGCTGTTAGTGTAAAAGATGTACTGTTATGATCCAAGTTAAAACGTAATCTCAGGTTGTCCAATTAGGAAGAGGTAGGATTGCTTTTGGGGGCAAAGACTTGTCAGTGTGATTTTTGCACTCAGAAGATATCCTTTGTTTTGTGCGTTCTTTCTCTCTGAAAGATAAGCTGAAGGTATTACATCAGTTACGCATTTCTGTGTGAAAATTGTGATGGATGGAAAGGGATGACTTAGGCCAGTGTTTCTACAGCTCTTGTGGACTGGGGAACATATAAACTTAAAGGTATTAATTACTTCACATGGAACACCTGATGAAAATGTTCTTGAAAAAGCTGGTAACAGTGGCAAGAGATTTAAAATGCCCCACCTGCAGCAAAGCTTCCAGGGGTGTGTCACCATCCACCACCATGCTCCTGGAAGCTTTGCTGTTGCGTTTTAAATTGCCTTCCCACTCCCCACTCAGTTCCCCAGGGGGAGGGGTTGGAGTGGGTGACAGAACCACCTGCACTGTGTCTGTGGGGCACTAGTGCTTAGGTCATCAATTAGCCTGTTGCATGGGCAGAGTTAAAGTTGTTTGAATACAGAATTTTTGTTTGATGTGGGAAGGAATGGTAGCTTGAGGATCTCATCTGACTTACTTACTTAGCCTGCCTTGGGATTTCAGGGTTGTAACATTTGGGCTTTGGTCTGTAAGGGAGGGTCATGTTTTGAAATACCCTCAGGAACCTTAACTAAACTTCTTTCCCCTGAGGGTTGGTCGCCCTAGGTTTTACTGATGTAACTTGTGTCTTATCAATAAAGGCACTACCAGTGTACAGACATAGGAAGGTGCCTTATACCAGTGTAGTTAGTTCCATTTTCCAGGTTGGAAGAAGTTCCCTTTATAAGTACAGTTATGTCATAACTGCATCTGCTTGAGGACCAGGTCTGGTGCACAGGTTTCTGTTGGCTCTGCTGTGTCAAGGCTGTGATGATGTGTGATCCCTGAGCCACGTAGCTGGGCCAGTGGAAGATCCTGGTGTAGAAAGCTAGCCTTTAATAGATGTATTTTGCTCTTGGAGACAGAGTCCAGCTTTGCTGGTATAACCCTCAGTCACACTAACAGAGCTTTGCTGTTGTAGTGCACCGGGGTGCATTGCTACACAAGGAAAACACTTCTAGTGTAGATGTAGTCTGGCTGTGCAGCTTTAGCTACACTGATTAGAAAACTCTTCAATTTTAACTACATTTAACGTTAGACAAACCCTAAAAGAAAAAAAATAGCTTGCATTTAATATACTCTTTGCTGTGTAGCAAATAAATCTGGGTACAGCTCTTAAGCAGATCTGTGGCGATAGCAGTCCAATGAGGGTCTCAACACTGAGTGTGGAGTTGTTCCAGGAGGTTGCCTCACACGGGTGGCCTTTGATCCAAACTTCATTCTCTGTTAAAATGAACCTTGTATTTCTTTCTACGCTGTATCCTGCTTTTTCTCCCCCTCCCCTGAACAGCCAAACGGCTTGTAA
The DNA here is from genome assembly GCA_007922195.1 of Podocnemis expansa. NCBI lineage: Eukaryota > Metazoa > Chordata > Testudines > Podocnemididae > Podocnemis > Podocnemis expansa. Next base: position 6,051,560 of record ML681978.1, read on the forward strand.
ATGGTTTCCTGCTGTACTCACAGCTCTCATCATTTCCCTAGCACCGGCCTGGTCCCTGGGAGAAAATAAGCCATTGATGAAAGTTTTAATGAGAGTGACTGACACAGCGAAAATTCTGTCAGCAGTCTTGGCTGGATGACATGCAAGCATGTGGGAAGCAGCAGTTCTGGAAGCAGCTTGTCCTGCCAGCATTTCTCATTAGGCTGTGGCTTGGGAGGGGAAAATTGAAATGACTTGGAAGCTGGTAATTGAAATGGGAATTTCTGTGACTTTCTTGTATTAGAAATTCAGGTTCTTCCCTACCCTGTTTTTCCCAGGTGACTGGGGCACTGGGTAAGATTAGGGCACCATGATACTAAAACATAATTAAAAAGAGATGTGGCTCTTGTTCAGACTCCCTAACTTTTCTTTTTCTTAACACCTGTTTAACTCAAATGCCTTGTGTTAGCTGGGATAAAAGTTCTCTTTGTTAAAGATCCAGAGGGGTAGCCATGTTATCTAGTCCAGTAAAACAAACAAACAAGGAGTCCTGCAGCACAGGACTCCTTGTTTGTTTGTTTGTTTAAGATGTAACCCTCCAGTTGAAGGCTGAGAACTCAGTTTATACCTCTGAGACCTCCTGTTCACCAATGAAGACAGGGAAGATTAGATTGATCGTGGCTTTTGCAAATTAGGTGGCTCAAGCTGTGCAACTCTCTGGGAGTCAGTTTCCCAGTAAATGCTAGGTGCATCCCAGGAAGTTATAGTGTGGTCAGAGGTTGCTTTCTTGTCTAGCATGAAACCGGGGACGGGGAGCTGTCACTGCCTTCCTGCCCACGGTGCTTTTTCTTGAACCAGGTGACCTCTGCTGTGATGCGTCACCCCTGCTATTTCATTAAAGGCATGGCAACTGAAGGCTCCATTTTTAATGTATATGACTCTTAATCATGGAAAATTTGACACTACTGCTGTAAGCAAACCAAGCAGCCATTTACAGTCCTGGACATTGGGCAGGCTGAGATGGGGGAGAAAAATGTTGGCCATGATGCTGAAATTCTTCGGCTCTTCAGACTCATGAGATGTCTGGCCACTGGCAGAGCCTGGCTTCAAAGACAGCCCATTTAAGCACGGCCCTCGCTAGCAGTGGCAGCACCTAGGAAGAATCCATAGCTGAAGCATGAGACTGAAGGGCCACACTGATGTGTCTTCAGGCTGAGGTGTCTGTCAAGAACAATCTGCAACATAATTGAGACTACTGCTCCTTAGCGCAGTGGTTCTCAACCATTTGCAGGTCACAAGACACTTGGTGGCATACTGGGAGCCTACAGCACACACGGCCCACATCCCCCCCCCGCAGCCAAATCCAGCCATCTCTCAGGCTCTCTGCAATACGCTTAGCACTGTGTGGTGACACAGTGGTTGAGAACCACTACCTTAGACAGCAGCTGCTGAAGAATGGACAAGAGCTGTGAGTGATCCAACATAAATAGGCAACACAGCTGAAGGATATGAAAGGGCACACTATAAATCAGGAGTGGTTTACAGGTGAGGTGCTGCCACAAGGATATAATGGGTTGGGTATCTTCAAAGGAAAGCTTGAACAGGAGCAATTAATGCTGGGTGGAGACACATCTGATCAGTGTTGGGCAGTTGCTAGGAACTCCATGGAAGTAATGTTTAGTAGGGTTCTGGTGCAGCTGCCACTGAAGAAACTGAGAAAGACTGTGAGCTTTCAGTGGGAGTTAGATGAAGCTCCATGGCCATAGCTGAATGGGGTGATGACCATGGAGGCAGCTGGATTCAAGGCCTGAGAGACTTGTCCTCTTGTTTTGCCACAGAACAGATCCCCTGTTAATCCCACCATCAGTCTTGTCCTGGCTGAGACAGCCAAGAAATGGTTTGTGCTACGGTAGGTTAAGTCGAGAGGTGAGGGCCTACAGTGCTAGGTGCAGACACAGGGAGAGACAGCCCCTGCCCCAAAGAGCCTGGAATCTAAAGAGAAAAGGCAAATCAGAGTGCAGGAAGAGCAAAGAGCTTAGCCTTGTCTAGGCTTTGGCTTTTCAGATGAGCACAAGCTGGTCAGGGCTAGGCATGTCCTCAGTGATTTAGACTCCTCCAACCTAAACTGAGAAAGGCTCGGATGCTAATGCTCACCTACCCTGCATTTGGACAGGTTTCCTAGATGGGAACCTTCCTGCTTGGAAACTAATCTTCCAACCCTAGCAGATTTGTCCTTTCCAAACCTATATCACCCAGCAAAATGAATGATTCCACTGCCCGCAAGCGCTCGTGATGTAGGGGGTCACTGAGATACTGCAATCGCTGTCATTCCAGCTGCTGCCCAGGTGAGGGCAGCATCCAGTTGCTCCAGGCACCTGTGGCTGAGTTGTGTCCTTTGTATGACTGTGTCCTGATCTAGTTCAGAGATCTACATTTTCAGTCCCTTTTCTGTGTAGGAGCGAGTGCTGGGGTTTGCATCTCTCCCAGACAATGAGTGATTTGTTCCACTCTTGCTGCCATCTGTGGTATTTCACCCACTGGAGAGAGCTTTGCTTTGAGTGGTGAAATTTGACAAGAGCTATCCCCGTCAGCCTGCTGGGGCCGGCAGAACTTTTCTCTCCAAGCAGTTGAGCAGAGTGCAGTTGTGGGCAGCAAAGCATCTCTGGCTGCTGGCTCCACTAGCCTTGGCTTCTCTTCTTGCTGCAGAACTTCATTCCCTTGTGCCCTGCCCATAGTCTGTCCCCTTGTCAGATGATTCCAAAATCTTTACACCAGGAGAGGAGCTGGAAGCTGGTAATACTAAGAATGCAGGTGCAATTCAAAGATGGGAGTGAGCGGTCGGGCTGGTGAGAAAAAGGCTCTGTGTGTGCACTGTTCCCTCTAAGCTGTGCGCCTGTGCGTGTGCACACAGGTTGTGAAACCTGTGCACACAGGTTGTGAAACCTGCACACACAGCAAAATAAAATGCGCACAAGAAAATTCAACAGTGCTAATATTAGCGCACACAAAGAAATTTTTTGTTTACACCACTTATGAAAAATCAGAGGGAACATTGTGCATGTGTGAACAGAGCAAAGGTCATCAGGAGGTCCCTTCTGACCTTAGAGTCTATGAGCCATGATCCTGCTTAATGTCCCTCACAAAGGATGGCTGCCCTTTATGTCCACTGCACTGTGGGCACTCTGTAAGGTCCACCTTCTTCAGAGCGCCTGACGAAGTAGGATTTTCTCCCATAAAAGCTCATGCAAGAAATAAATTTGTTAGTCTAAGTGCCACAGGCTTCCTTGTTTGTTTTACTGAACTAGACTAACACTGCCTCTTTAGATCTTTGCACTGTGGGTAGTTAGCTAAAGGTGAAAGCAAGCAAGCAGGGCCTCTGTATTTCTGGTTTTGGATGCTTGACATAAGATGGATTACTTCCCAGCCCACAGGTGCTGAGCTCCTACTGATGTCTCAGTCACTGTGTTTGCTGGGCTCACTTTTTACCTGAGTCAACTTGTATTTGTTTCAGGCTTCCAGAAAGTTGGATGTGCTCTAAGATGTGTGCACTCTGCTCACATCCCACAGCCTCTGCTGGGAGATGGGGTGGGTCTTGCCCCTGAGGAAACTGGGCAAAGGGCAAGTCTGCACTGCAATAAAAAACTACAAGTCACAGAGCCCAGACGCTCTGAGCTTGTGGGGCCATGGGGCTGCAGATTGTGGTGTAAATGGTTGTGCTTTTTGAGCCAGCCCCCTCTTGGTATCTTGGAACCACGACTCCAGCCTCAGCGCAACTGTCTACAGTGCAATTTTATAAGCCCCTAAGCCTGAGTCAGCTGACCCACGCCAGCCACAGCAGGGCAGTGCTGCAGATCTTTCAGTGCAGTGTAGACACGCTGTTAGACTCCCATCCCAGCCTGGTTTCATTAGTCCAGGTTCCGCTCCACGTCCTGGCTTATGCATCCTTTAGTGACTTTTCCAAATTCCTGAGGAAAATAGCTGTCCCCGGACTACCCTTGCGCTTTGATCACCACTGCTTGGATTGTTACATCCTATTCCTCTGAACTAGAGCCAAGGCCTGCCACAGAGGTTGGGGGCAGGGGGTAGTATTTTACAGGGGTGGCCAAACTTATGGAACTCAAGAGCCACACAAGTTGATTATTGAACCTTCAAGAGCCACACTGAGGCTTATAGCCATATACTTTTATGTACTCCAAAATTACTAAGTTTAAGATTCATTGCACACTTTAATTTTACCATAAAAAGAGGACACATATTGATCCTACTAATGTCAGATTCTAATAATTACTAAAGGTTGCCATGAAAATTAGGCCTATACAGTAAAAACTTAGCTGCTGCTCAGTGTAGAAGACTGCAGGCTAGTGGCGAGTTTTTTAAAATCCTGACCATGCTCACTTCTCCCCTCCGTCCCCAACCATGCTGCACTTCTCCCCATCGTCCCAAGCCCTGCGTGAACTCCTAGGCTGGGGCTGCTTTCCTAAACTGATTTGCTGCCATTCTTCCAGGAGCCACAGTTTTTCATTCAAGAGTCACATGTGGCTCCTGAGCTGGAGTTTGGCCACGCCTGATTTAGAACAACCACCAACATGGAGTGACAGGCTGACAGCTGGGGAGATCTAGATCCACATCAGAACTCTGGGCTTGGCCCCATCTCTTCATCAGCTCTCTGGGGCAGAGAGTGCCTTTTTGTTCAGTTTGTGCAGCACCTTGCACTGTGGGGTCCTGGCCCCTGACTGGGATGCTCAGGCACTCCCACCCTCTTATTCAAATTCCTGTCCCAAGGTGCTGGGGCCACCTGCAGCTTAGCTGGTTAACCAAAACCCCATGAGCTTCAGCTCCATATAAAAGGGCAACTCATGTTCTCCATGAGCCCATAATTGGCCACAGGGAAGCTCCAACGAGCCTGCAAGTGATGGCTAGGCCTGAAAGGCAAATACGGTCAGTCAGCTATTACAGAATCCCCCTCTACCTCCGTTCCACTTCTGGCAGTCATGGCAGCTTGCTGTATAGGAGACTGACTGATGTCCCAGCCTGGCACTGAGACGGAGTTACTGATCCTGACCTCTGGACACAAGCTTCTGCTCACGCTGCTGGTTGAGCTGAGGATGAGGAAGCAAGGGACTGAAGCAGGAAGTGGTCAAGTATGGAGGGAGCAGTGAAGAGCCCAGTTCATCCCATTAACTTGGAGCTGTTGCGGAGTCTTTGGCTGCAGGTTAGATGCCCCCTGCTTTTTGTGATCAATTTGGGAAGTTATCCCCAAACAGCCTGGATGTTGGGCAAATAAAAATCTTAGTGACACTCCCAGTGTTTAATCCAGTTCTGCTCAGTGTATCTTAGTTTCCTGGAGTGAGTGAACGCTTACAAGATGAGGTCAAGAGGGCCATCCTGGCCATCTCCAGCACTGACTGATCATGCTGTGCAGGTCCAGGCTAGATCAGGACTGGAAGAGCTGTCTCTTGCTGGCTGCAGTGTCAATGATTCAGTAGGTGATGCCCTGCTCCACTGCAGAACCAAGTACCCGTGAGGTTTTGGTTGGAGATGTGGAGCAGAGGGGCAGAACCTCTGTCTATTGTACTTTGCCCTTCTGCAGTGCCCCTGACAGGAGGATCTCAGGGTTCTGTGCTCACAGATGGCACCTCTGCACATCCCTTTGGAAAGGTATCATCCTTTCATTTTACAGAGGGGGAAAATGAGGCATAGAAACAGGGAGGGACTTGCCTAGACTCAGAGAGGCAAGAATTGACAGAGCCAGGGCTGCAACAGAAGTCACCTGGTGATGAAACAAAGAACTGGACAGTAGTCCCGTAGTGATGAGGAAATGGATGAGATAGCAGACTTGGTCTTCACAGAATAACCCTGGTTGCTAACAATGGGAAAGCTGTTAAGTCTCGTCCAGTCCCTCCTCAGCTCCCCAAGGGCAGGACAGGAGTGGGCCCTGCTGTGTGGTGTCCAAAGCTTTGTGTCTCTTCCCCAGTTTTCTCTGATCAAAGAGATAATGCATAGGCCCCATGTGGCCCTCAGCCAGTGCAATCAAGGAAAGGCACCTGAGTTCATTGCTGCTCTGTCACAGAGGGGCTGAAAATAAAACCCGTCAGTGTTGAGAATGACAGCTGTGCCAGTCTGTCAGCAGAGCTGGCGTTCCCATTTAAACAGGGAGGGCAGGCAGCATCTGAGGTAAAGAGGCACAGTCCTCTCCCAGATGATGTGGGGCAGCACTTGGTTCTGGGACATGGGAGATCTCTCCCATTGACCAGCTGGATGGCCTTTGGCAGGCCCCTGCCCCTCCTGGCTTGTCCAGCTAGCATGTTTGCTCTTTGGGGCAGGGTCTGCCAGTCACTGTACCTATGTACGGCACCAGGCATAGCACTGGCACCGCTCTCTGCCTCTTAAGTGCTACCATAATATGAACAGTTACAGATCCAGACTCCCACCCTTTCCCTGGGGAGAGGACTCCACAGCCTCATCCATCTCTCTGCCAGGGTGCTTTCCCTGAGGTTGAGCATGAGTTTTCCTTTCCTTAACAGCTAGTTAACACCCTCATGCCTTAGCTGAAGCATTTCCTCTGCTCCTGGCTGCACGCACTCTTCAGATGCTCGCAGATGTCATTGCCTTCCTTTCCAGCCATTCTTTAGACAAGCATGTGCAGATTGTCTTCATGTCATCCTGCCTTTTAAATGGGCCCTTCCCCACCCTATCTAATCTTCCTCCCTGTGTTCCGGCCTGGCTACATTTTCCTGTGACCAGGGCACTGCAGGGATGTGATTCTGGAGGAGTTTTCCCCTCTGATAAGTAGGGTAAAACCTCATAAGTGCAGTATTCTCCCCAGGGCTTGAAATTAGGGGGGTGTAGGGGGAGGTGTGGGTGGTGTTGTGATGCTTACTCAATTGGTATAACACTGTCACTAGCTGACACGGGGGGGTATTGGGAAATTCAGAGGGGATGGGGGGGGTGTTAGGGAAATCCCTGCATAAGTGTCATTCTTCTTGGTCAAGGCAAGTTGGGTCCTGCCAATCCTTTGTCCAGGTCAGTTCTAAATGACCCAAGCAATGTAGCTCTTAGGGTCTTACACTTCCCCTTGGGAGATCATCCACCAGGAGCCTAGCCCTATGTCACTTGCTGGTTTGTCTTCAAGCAAAATTCTTCTTCAAGTGCTGCTCGGGTGCATTCAGTAATAGGTGTCTCTGTGCCGGAGCGCTGGATTGGTCAGAAAACCTTTTCTCCTAGCCTGTCTGGACAGGGTAGGCGGCCACCGCCCCACTCGCCACCCAGTGGCTATATATATGGCCGCCTCCCAACCCCTCCCCAGTTTCATTTCTTCCGCCTTATGCATTGGATCTGGAACATCCGCTCCTTGCGAAAGCAAGCAGCCTGTCCGCGACTGTATGAGCTTCATGCCCGACTGGGAGCACCTTTCGTGGGCATGGTTCCACCAAAGAGGACTCCAGCTTTCGGGACGGAACATCGGAATCGACCTCTTGCCATGCCGGGGTTTAAACCCTGCACTGAGTGTGGCAAGGCCTTCCCCTGGGACAACCCCCATTGGAAGTGCTTCCAGTGCCTAGGTGAAGACCATCTGGTCACCGCCTGCTCCATATGCCTGTCCTTCAAACCTAGGACAATCAAGGATAGGGAGCAAAGGCGCCGTGCCCTAGCCTCTGAACAGGCTCGGCCCTCCTCTCCCGAGGCTTCGGGGGCCCATTTGGTGCCACAAGCTGGCTTGGCACTGGGACCCACCTGACACTGTGACAACAGAGGCCACAGGAGGACGAGCTCGGTACCAACTTCGGTACCTCAGCGCTGACACAGTCCACCGGCACCGGGCTCACCCCAACACCACTCTAGGTCACTGCCAGCACTGCAAGCTTGCCACAGCCCCATACTGATGGTACAGAGTCTGCCCAGGTGCAGCTCTGAGTCACCTCCGGTACCACAGGCTCGCTTCAGCCCCATACCAACGGTGCTGGATCCGCCTCAGCGTCAGTCACCCTTGGCACCACAGGGTCAAATTTCACCCTCTTCTCCGATGCTACTTCACAAAGGCAGCCCCATCTCTTCTGGTAGGGGCTTGCCACGTGTCCGTTTGGGGTCGCTCCTGATCCCAACGACCCCGGAAGCGGTGGAGGCCGCATGGGCACTCCTTTTGTTGCCCACACCTCCCTACCTGGTACTGGTTAGGAGGGGCAAGCTGGCCTTCATATCAAAGGCCTGGGTGCATCACAAATGGCACCACTCTCCATCCCCCCCTCCGACACCGGGCACTTAAGCCCCGCTGCCCATTACTCCTTTGGGCCCGGGTACGGTAAAGCCTTCCCCATGGCAACATATAACTTTGCCGTCTCCGGTACCACCTCGGGGATCACGCAATGCTTCCCCTTGCTCAAGTCCTGAGGAAGGTCTGTCAAGGGGCTCCAAATGGCCTTGGTGCCATGTTTTGGCACCGTCCCCATTCTGCTTCCGCCCTCATGAATGGTCCCCACGTGAGACGTCGTCGCCATCAGTCCTGCTGAGGGCACCTGGTACCACTCTCTCCCTGGTACCAGGCTCATATACAGGAGATCTATCGGCGCCCTTTGACCTCTTGCGCCGCAGCCCACTGCCTCCTCGGTTAAGCCTTATCACTCGGGGGGGGGGTCAGTTTCCCTCTTACGAGCTTTCATCCCTGACTTGCACTTAGGTGCGTCATAGCTAGGGGCCCATATCAAACCTGCCGGGGCCCTGGGCACGCAGGGTCATATAAATCAATGTAACTTCTAATTCCATAGACCTTTGGGTCGTCACACCTAGGCGTCTAGTCGGAGGCATCGTGAATTCTGCTTTATTCGCTCCCTCCATTTTCTCCACGTAGTCTTCCCAGTAGGGGAATCCTAGGAGGAACTTGATGGGACAACAGGAGGGTTTGCCTCCTTGAGTCTTCATAAGGCAACCAAGGCCAACAGGACCTCCTAAAGCCCACCTTGGTCTGGAGTGTTTTTTCTGAAATGTAAGAAGCCTCCTGGGTCAGGGCTCTGTAACACTGCTGAAGGTCTGGTGTCACATCCCTCCCTCCTCCCCTCCCCAGCTGGCCCAGGGACTGCAGGGCTGAGATGCTATGTGGCACCAATTGCACAACCTCTGCCATTTTTCTGTTCCCTTAATCAGCTCAAAGTTTCTGCATCTATAATCTTCTCGCTTAATTCCACTATCCTTTTCCCTTGCGGGTTGAATGGTATACCAAATACACACCCCTTTGGGGACGTGACTTATGGGTCTTTGCGTGGCTGGTTGGAGGGATGATATTTTATCCCCTCTTATTACTATCTTCATGGGCAGTGACCATCATGACCAGCCCGGTATCCCTCAGGCTCCCGGATTCTTTGTAAGGTTTATGCTGAAGTGTCCTGCGGCCAGAAGATTTACCCTCTGGCCTTCATACCTCAAGCTAGACCCTCAGGTACAGCAACTGAACGTGACTTCCTCCATGTTAGTCATGTTGCACTGTTGCAAATCCCTGGTGTAAGGTGACTTAGTCCATCCGACCCAGGCATGCTAATTGGCTTGGATGGATTGGACCTACCCCTTGCTCGGGGTTGGCCCTACATTGAGGACTCTGTTGCCAGGGCAAGAGCCCTAACTGGTCTCTTAGTCCCTGTAAGGACCTTGCTCGCTGGGCCTATACCCTTCTGGGGTGTTGCTGTGCTGAAGGCGGAAGAGCCAACGCCACCTGCCATCCATCAGCGCGGCTAGTAGTCACCTATTACTGAACGCATCTGAGCAGCGCTTGAAGAAGAAAGGTGGGTTACTTACCAGTAGCTGTCCTTCTTCGAGGTAGGCTGCTCAGATCCATTCAGGTCCCTCCCCTCCATCCCCACATCTGGAGTTGGCAACTCCTAGGAACTGGGGAGGGATCGGGAGGCGGCCATATGTATAGCCACTGGATGACGTGGGGGGCTGCGGCCGCTTACCCTCTCCTGACAGGCTAGGACAAAAGTTTTTCCGACCAATCCAGCGCTCTGGCACGGAGACACCTATTACTGAATGGATCCAAGCAGCTGATCTCGATGAAGGACAGACTGCAGGAGACCATTGTGTTCCTGGGAAAATATTAGCAGCTCACTTAGGTAGGAGAGCCTACCCAGATAGGCCTGATAGAGAAGAGGAGTCATGTGACTGTCTTGTGTTGTAAGTACTTTTTCAGGGCCACGTGGGTGTGCTGGGGTAGAGAATGGCTAAGAAACTCCCTGCTTTGGTGGAACCCTATTGGTTTGCAGAGAACTGACTACGTGTCCATCTTTCCTGAACACAGTAAGAACAACCATCCGGAGGCAGTTTTTCTGTACTGAAATCCACAGGCCTGCACTTCCAGTGCATTTCATGCCGAAAGACCTCAGTCTCTCTGCTGACACTCAGGGCCAAATTCATGATTGCTCCTCTCACTGCCTGCTGGCTTTCTCAGCTCTAGTACATGCTCAGCTTGTCAAACCACCCCCCTGACCTTTGTATTTGCAATTAGGGAACCCTTCAGCATGTGTGGCTTAGTTTCTGATCAGGCCTTGCCATGTAGCCCATTGCCTTGGGGGTGGTGACCTACATTATTTTAAACTCTCTCACTACATTAATTGCCCCTCCTACTTTCATCTGAAAGAAGAATCTGTAGCCCTGCTCAATTGGCTTTAATGAGCACTCTGATTGGCTGCAGATTAAAGACCCCATTGATGGCAGCCATTAACAGCCTCCCACTGTAGCAGTAGCTTTTGCAGAACCGCCAGAGGCAGAGGCAGAACTGCAGCAGCAGGACTCCCAAACTGTATCCGAAGTTAAATGGTGCACCCCTCTGGTGATGGAATTGAAAAGAAAGGGGGCTGTCCATGTCTATGGACACCGTGGGTTACCATCAACCGAATGGTGCACTTGGTTCAGTAGCCTTTGCCTGTAGAGAAGGCTCTATTTGTCTCATTAGCTGAGGGGATGCAGTTCTACAAGATCAGCCTTGGCCAGGTGCACCAGCAAATGGAGACTGAAGACGATTCGTGCACATGATGGCTTATGTCCACTGAAGAGACTAGTGCAGGGACAGGCAGCCTCCAACATGCATGCCAACCATGGCACGCAAGCCCACTCAGAGTGGCACAGCACATGAAAATCTCTGTTCCTGCCACCAAAAGCCACTCTGGCTGTGGCATGTGGCTGCCAAAAGGAACCACTCCAGACAGCTTCTTTCCAGGGCGTGCCTGAGGGACCACCAAGAGGAGCTGCACTGGGTGAATTCTTTCCACGAGTGGTTCCGTTCAATGAGCAACGGTCCCTACTTTTTTTTTGGTGGAGGGGACTCCTAGCACCAGCTGAGGATCAGGGAAGAGGGCCTGGCACAGGGGTCAGGCTAGTTCTATTTGGCAGCAAGCTGTGGATCAGCTGTCACAAGCCATTCCTGGTACCCAGTTTTACTAGATGCAACATGTTCTTCATGGGAGCCGGTGCAGACAAGCATCTTGAGAATATCCCAGAGGTACTTGTGAGGCTGCCTCAACGCATTGAGGGATTAAAGAGGGAAAATGTGTGCCCCGCAATTGCTGTGTTCAGTGGCCAAAGCTTGTCTAATTCAATTGCAAGACAAGGCATTGAAGCTGTCCTTAAGGTTCCTAACCACAAACTGTCAGAATTGTTTCCTTTTGGGGACAGTCAGTTATGACCACAGGTTCTTGCCAAACTGAGAAATGCTGTTACACTCCTAAAATGAACTGTTACCCAATGGACAGAGCCAGTGCTGATCTTTCCCATAAGGAATAGGAATACTCACAGAGTCTGAGATCAGAAGGGGCCATCATAGACTCTAAGGTCACAGGGGACTAATATGATCATCTGGCCCAGGGGTCAGCAACCCAAAAAATAAGAGCCATTTTAAAAAATTCCTTCTATAACCAAGCGTTTTGAGAGCTGTAATGGGTGTAACCTCCTGGCTGGGATCAGGGGAGGAAGGCCCAGGGCACATGGCACAGGGTCTCCTGGTTGGGGGGAAGAGCCCAGAACCAGTAGCTGGCCCTCCATGGGGTCCCTTGGTGGCTGGGGGAGCCTAGCAGGGGCCACCTGCAGGGTCCCTCCATGGCAGAGATGGGGGCCAGAGCTAGGCATGGTCTACCTACAGCATTCCCCAGTGGCAGGGGTGAAGTGGGGAGGGGCTGGAGCCAGGAGCTCGGAGCCTCAAGGAAGCAGCCAAAGAGCCGCATGCGACTCTGCTGCAGGCTGCAGACCCTGGATCCAGTCTCACATGCAAGGCAGGCCACAGAACCTCACCCACCTACTTCTGCAATAAATCTCTAACCTAGGACTGAGTTATTGAAGTCCTCAAATCAGAATTTAAAGCCTTAGTGAATCCACTATTTACACTAGTTTAAACTGCATGTGTCCCATGCTACAGAGGAAGATGGAAAATCCATAGGGTCTCAGTCAATGTGACCACAGGGAATATGCCTTCCTCACCTCACATATGGTGATCAGTTAGACCTTAGGCATGTGGGCCAGACTCGCTAGTCAGACTCTTGGGAAAGTAACTCAGAGCCCTCCCTAGCTCGTGTCCCATCACTGGCCCCTGGAGATAGTTGCTACTAGCAGTTGCACATGATCTATGTGCCATTGACAGAGAAGCTCTGAGCTTAGGCCTGGGACATACAAAGTTTCACCAATCTCTGTGGAGGAAGCAGTTTATTTTGGGTCTAAATCATCAACCTCTTGTCAGGGGTGTCACTGGCACCGGGCTTGCGGGGCTTGAGCCCCAAGTCCCAGCACCCAAGCCCCAAGTCTGCCACTGGGCCAGCCACAGTGGTGGCTGCAGTGGCAGTGCACAAGCCCCAAATGTCAGAGCAGTGAGCCCCAGATCTTTCTCCGGGCTAGCAGTGCTCCTGCCTCTTTTTTCAGTCTGAAGCCCAAAGATGGGGCCTCCAACAATGGCTGCAGAATGGGTGCTTGCTGTTACAATATGGACTCCAAAGCTATTCCGTATCACACTGGCCACTGCAACTGGCAGGTATGGATCCTGGAGCAGAATCAGTGATATGGTGCAAAAAGAACCCTTGCCAGCAACAAATGCCACAGTACAACCTGCCACCAAAAATGATCTACGGTGGCTGATGTGGCAATGAACAGATGGCCTGATGCACACAAACAGCTGTGTCCAGCTTTCTTTGTTTGAAAAGAACATAGGCTGCTGAATGCCTTAGGGAACTGGTGAAAATATTCTTTTGGGGTAGGGGAATGAGTTCTACTACTATGAGTGTTTGCATGGGGCCTGGTCTGGGGGGGAGGCAGGTTCAGACGCTGCTCTCTGGTGAGTGGGTGTGAAGGTTGCAGTCTCTATCCCTGCCAAGTGTGGAGGGGTTTGGGGAGCAAGCCTGCCCCACACTCACCCAAAGCAGCAGCTCCAGTTGCCTCTCGCTGATTCGGAGGAGCCTGGCAGAATGCCATATGCTAGCTTTATTGGCCAGGCTAGCATGCGTATGGCCAGTGCATGGCAAAGCAGAGATAAGTTTGGGAGGTTGCTGCCTAATCCACCTGCCATCTAAGCCTGGCACTAGGGCAGTTATTCTAGCTCAGATCCCACCTCTGCCAAGAATTTACACGGGGCTATTTGGGAATGAAAATCCCAGCTGGCAGTTGTGTGTGGGGAGCAGGGATTGATTCACATGTAGGAGAAAGGGCAAAAGAATGGCCAGGGTGTTAAGAAACAAAACACAGGCTTAAATACACTCCTTTGCAGTCATGGCAGTGGCCAGCTCCCCCTGGCAACAGAGCCACACAGCCCACCGGGAGCTGTCCCTGGGACATATGTTTCCGATTGCAATAGATGGCTAGTCTCGTAGTACTGAAGATGTCTGCATGAATGCAACTAATTCAGCACAGGTGGTGGGAGTGTTATGACTTGTTTACACAGACAGGAGCTCCTGACCAGATGGTAAGTGACAGTGGAACTCAGTTCCCATCCAAAGAGTTTAATTTGTTTGTCAGAGGAAATGGTAGCACAGGACCATGTCACATCAGCTCCTGCCACCAATGCAGTAGTGGAAAAGTTATCCAGCCATTCAAGCAAATAGTTTGCACTATGGCCCCAACTAAAGATAGTTTACAGAACAAGTTTGTTAGTTTTCTATTGGTCTATAGCAGGCATTGCCAGACTATGGCTCAGGAGCCGCATGCGGCTCTTGAATGAAATAGTGTGGCTCATGAAAGAAAAGTAGCCCCATCCTAGGAGTTTTAAATCTCCCACTCTGAGCATGCTCGGGGGAACCCCAGCCTGTGCCTAGCTGATGGAACAGCCAGGTAAGAGGGCCTGGGCAGGGGACGTCCTGGTAGAGCCAGCATCAGGGCCTGTGGGTTACGGAGTGGGTTGAGACAGCAGAGAGAAGGAGTGGTATGGTTGGAAAGGGCAGGGAGAAGCGGCAGCATGGTTGGAGAGGGTGGGGAGAACCAGTGGCATGGTCGGTGAGAGCAGAGAGAAGTGGTGGCATTGTTGGGACGGCAGGGAGAAGTGCAGCATAGTTAGAGAGGGCAGGGAGAAGCAGTGGCATGGTCAGGGCAGTGGGGAGAAGCTAAGTTTTTACTGTCTAGGTAAGCCTAAGTTTTATGGTAACCTTAAGTAAGTATTAGAATCTGACGTTAGTAGGATCAATATTTGCCCTCTTTTTCTGATAAAATAAAAGTGTGCAATGAATTTTAAACTTAACAATTTTGGAGTAGTTAAAATATGGTTATATGCCTCAGCATGGCTCTCAAAGGTTTAATAGTCAATTTGTGTGACTCTTGAGTTCCATAAGTTTGGTCCCCCTAGTCTATAGGCGTGTAGTCCATGCTATTACAAATCAGAAGCCAGCAACACTCTTTTTGGGACCTCATTTAAGTTCTCTCCGTGAGGCCTGAGTTACAGAGGGACTTTCACAAGAAACAGTGTGATCAGCTGGCTGCAAAATAATCCATGCAACTGCCTATCTTACATGTGGGAGAAAGTCTGAATAGGAGACACCTGCCATGGTTCCTGGAAACCTGGAGATTGTGTCAGGCTGGTCTGCCTCAGCAGCTAGAAGTGACATTGAACATGTGAAGACAGAGACACTGGTGGGATGCTTGTGCACTGGTGGGGGGAGGAGGGGTAATAAGCCGTCTCTGACTGAATTTTTAGCAAGTTGTTCAGTGATTGTAACTTTTTTATATTTTACACTTGGTTTTAAAGAGGCAGAGTCTGTAGGACGTAGGAAGAGGGTTGTATCCCTTTAAATACTTTGTAAACTCTCTAGGGATGCTCATTGTGTTTTGCTTGCCAGATGCAGAAGCCAGCCAAACTGTCTATAGCTGGATCTGGATATTGGGGATGTTCAACAGGCAGTTTGGACTCCCCTGGCTTTCTTTCATATTAGGTTTGTTGTACATTAAGCAAAAGATATAACACCTCTCAGCAGGAGCTGACCTTATGCTGTGGGGTGGCATGAGGTGAAGGTTGGGGACAGGCGTGGGTTTAGCTCTGAATAGGCTGAGGCTTCCCCTGGTTTCTCTTGGCCATAAGTTCTAACTTGGTGCCAGGCCCCAAGAGCACTCTCGCTCCTGCAGCCATTGGTTCCATTACTGTGCAGGAGCAGAGGGCAATTGCACACAGTGACACCATTGAGCTGGGGTCTGGTGCATATGAAGACAGAACTGGAGCTAATGCCAGGAGTGATGCACTGTTGTGATGTGGTCTGGGCAGCCTGCCCTGGCTGTGTCAAGAGTACACAGGTAGTAAGAATGGTGGTAATGCACATCCAGGAACACATGGGCCAGGTCGGATGGACAAGGCACTGTGGGTTGTGATAGGAGAATCCCTCCCCATCCCCTTCAGAGCGAGGCCCTGCTGGCTTCCCTACCCAGCAACTTCTGCCTCCATGATCTCAGTTGTCTCCAAACAGTGTGTCTCTAAATGGTCCCCAAACCCCTAATCCTGTTGCACCTGTCCCTGCCCACCTTACCCTGTGAATGGCTGATAAAGGTGCCCAAAGGCAAAGACATCCCTTGTGTCAGCATAGGAAGTTGAGAGCAAAGGTCATACCCCCATGGCTCGCACAGAGTTAGCACTTCACACTGGTATAGCTTTCCTGTGTAGGGTCAGTATCGCCATCATCCTGGAACCGATGAAGGTCACACAGGGTGGCAGGGTCAGGAAGAGAGGCCAAGTGCATGCACACTAGCTGCCTGCTCAGTCTGGGCGCCTGACCCCTTCAAAAGCTCAGTGCTTCACCAGATCTCACCAGGGGCCCCCTCCTTGTTGTTCCTTTATCTGCAGTCCTCATGGGAGGGCTGGGCAGACAGCAAATGACAGTTGGCAACTCTCTCTAGCTGCACTGTAGGAGACAGTGGAACAGAAGGTTCTGTTTGAGTGCAATGGCCTTATCGGGCCTGAATTGTTTCCCAAAGGGAGTGGCAGAAATTTCTTTGCCATTAATAACATTAAAACTGGCACTGGCCAGAGAACAGCTTGTTTCTGTATGTCAGAGACTCTCAGTACCAAGTGCAAAGGACTGTAGCCATGCCATGCCACACTGAGTTGGCACAGGCAGAGCACATCAGGACTGGCAGAGCAAAGGATGAACATGGAGCCCTCTCTAAACCAGGGCCCTATTGCTGCACTGGGGCAGGTGCCATCTTTTGGCAAAGCTGCTGATCACATTAATATTCCCATGATAGGTCCTGCAAGAGCAGGCTCATTAAGCCTGCCGTCCATGCTTGATCCCAGTTATATCCTGCCTGCCTCTCTAAATGCCCCCTCCTCTTTAATTGGAGGCTAAATGCCTGGTTCCCAGGAAGCACCTCTGCTGTGTACCAACTCCAAAGACCTATAGGCTGAGAGCAAACATCTGCTGCTTGCAACAGCTCAGCAAAGAATGTGTGGCACACAAGTTACAACATGGTGTGTCTTTAAAGACTGGACCTTCCTGGTGTGCTAAGAAAAGGGCTCTGCCAAACAACACTACCTGGTGCCTCCCCACATAGAAATGCCACTAGGAAACTAACCCAGCTAGCTAAGTAATTGAAGTGATGTACCCCAACACCTCTGCCTGCACCTGGCTACAAAATCTCAGAGTTGCCATATCTGGGAAATCCCACACTATGGTCACTGAAGGGTTAAATACCCCCAAGGCGCCTGCAGCCTGCTTTCACACCAGCCAAGCAGGCTGTGCAGTAGGGGAATTCCAGGCTAGTTTAGACTCCTTTTCTAGCACATTCGCAGCACATGGGGGAGTGGAAGCCATCCGTCCTCCATATTTGGGGTGCCAGATGCTCCAGGAAGGCTCCCTCCACTAGGACCCTTGCAGGGAGGTCTCCCCACACTTGGGGTGCTCAGGAGGGTGGGAGCCGCTGGCATGGAGAGAAGCTGGGAACTGTTTCCACAGCAGTTGGAGAAATGGCCCTAGCTGTGTTTTCGTTCCCTGCTTTAGGTTTATTCCATTTATGCTGAACTCTGAACAATAAAAGTCACTGCCAGGCTCCCCTGCTGCTGGTGACTGTGTCCCCTGGCTGTGCTCCTGTTCCACATCAGCCTTTGATTCCCTGGCTCCTTCCATATCTCAGCTGCCTTGAGGTCACTTCCTTCCTTAGCCCGCTCCCAGCAGCTCCCCACACTGCTGGGGCTTTCCCACTGACCGCCTGTGACATCCAGCCTGGGACAATGGGCCCCCACCCAGCGCAAGTGATTGAAGGGTCTCCATCTTGCCAGAGGTAGCCTCTTCAGCCGCACCACCCACAGGGCACCCTGCGGTGTGGCTCACCATTCACTTGTTTAAGGCACCCAACATACCCCCAGCCAAGGGCTGAGTTCACCTAACTTGGGGCAGGCTGCAGGGCCCAGCAAGCAGTGCTCACTCCAAGTAGCACCAGAAAGACTAGCTGGTGCCAACTTCCAACTCTGGCTGTGAGGAGCATTGCATGCTGGGTCAATGGTTGTGCCTCTGCTGAGTATGGCCCTTGGCTTGGTTGTTGATCTCCAGCCAGGTGCCACACTAGGCGTCTTCTTTGGCCAGTTGGCTTGGTGGGAGCTTTGCATGGTGGGATGTGTAGGCTCCATGGGCCGCACATCTGCAGGGAGGTGAAGCTGGCAGGGGTTCATCCAGTAGTTCTGCACAGCCCATGCACCCTGATTTAATGTTGCCAATAAACTGTGCGGAGGAAGAGACCAAGCTTGGTGGCTGCCCTGAGAAGCCCTGGGCAACCCCTGAAGCACAGGTGGGAGCCACCAGTCTTTTGCGCAGCCACTGGAAGCCAAGCAGGGTGGGTTTCTAGACAGGCAGGGCACAATGCAGCTGGGATTGTTCACAACTGTGAGCCACAGGGTCTGGAAGGACAGCAAGCTACTGGAGCTGGAGGGAGCAGCAAGGACCCATCCCCAGGCCTCAGTCTGCTCCAAGCTGAAGAGCTTTCAGCACGTGATTCTGGCAGTTTTCTGTTGATGGCTTTAGGGGCTGAGGATTTCCTTGTCCCCTTGACATCATGTGCCATCCAGTGGGGCCCAGGAGGCCATCTCTTCCTGACCATGGGGCCTGTTCTGGTATTCATTGTCTGGGAACGGGCAGGAGGCCTGTGCTGTTACTTTATTTTCCTCCCTGATGCAGGGCAACCTTCCTGCCTTGGAGCCTTGGGTATCCCATCGCAGTGTCCACGCCTCTTGGGCTCAGTCTGACACCCCACTTGCCTTCACCTTCTTCCTCTGCCTTTCTAGGCCATGTGTAACAGGCACTGGCCAAGGGGGACTAGAGTTCATCAAACACTATGCCTTCAACAGTCGGAGCTGCTCTGAGCCCTGCAACCCAGCCTGCCCCAAAATAAGGGCAAGGGGACACTAAGTGGCAGCATATGCTGGGTTAGAAAAGGGAGCTAGTTAGACAGGCAGCTTCTAGTTAACCCATGGGACTCATTGCTGCAGGAAGCAAACACACCATCTGGGTTTGACATAGGCTGTATAATATGTGACTGCTCTCTCACTGCAGAGCTGGATGAGCCATAGCACAGCTGAGGACAAATCCATCTCACTTCAGGGTGTACAGGGCTGGCAGCCCTCACATGTGCCAGGGGCCACAAGCAGCCATGGTGCTGAATCAAGAAAGGGTGCTCAAGAATTTCCTCAAGGGCCTCTTCTATTTGTAAATCCAAACAAATGAAGTCAAACCAGTTCTAGCATCCTGATTGTTTGGGTGTGTTCTTGCCATGTTCTTTGAACTCTAGTGGAAGAGAAGCACAATTTTCCATGGTGGATGCAGTGCTGGCATGCCCCGACATATGATCATCAGAGTGTACAGTAATTCTAGTCGGAATTATCACGTCAACAATAGCTAAAGAGGAAGGGGAAGGTGCTGTCTCTCTTGCCACGCCGTTTGCCAGGAGCAGAGCTCTGAAGCCAGGCAGTGCCATGCTCAGCAGAGCCTGGCAAGGGGACTGAAGGGGTGGATTTTCCTCCTCAGCCCTAGGACTGTCTTGGGCACAACAATTTTGTGGCTCTGTTGGGGAATCAGAGCAGGGATCCTGACAGAGAGTGAATAGATCAGAGATACTCTGACCAACTGGGGACTGTGACATTGCTCGGATCAGCAGCCTCCTGGCAAGTGCCATGTAGTATGTGCCAGAAATCATACACACATGCCCTGGATATACTAACTAACACACACACACACACACACACACACACACTCTTCCCCCCCCCCCAGCCGACACCCAGAGGGACAGATGCACAAACACACACATAAAGGAGCCTTCAGTAGGCCCTTTGCTTCTACTCCCTGTGAAGAAAATCTGACTCAGCGCCTCCTAGAAATATCACAAACAAAAAGGCACCGAACCAATCTGGTGGACAGACAGGCCTTTCTTCTACACCAGGGAAGGCGTAGCCACTCCAGATCTGCCATTGTTTGCAGTTCTGCAGAGGCTTGAGACTGGTACATGAATGTAGCAGGGAGCTGGATACCATCAGGAAGCCAGCCTCATCCCACCCAGCTCACCCTTGCCAGCTGGGTGTGCCTCCCTGCTGGGCAGACCAGCCTGATAGTTATCTGTAGGAGAGATGCGTCACCTTCAGACGCTTCATGGAGATGCCCAGTGACAAACCCAGGGGAAGGTGCCACTGTGCTGAAAAAATGTTCCTGGAACCGAGGCTTGGCTAGCCAATGGAACAGATACACCATTGGCTGTGGCAGGCTGGTTTCTCCCTATTGCCCACTGATGGGTCTCTGCCCTGCTTGTAAGGACCTTGCTAGGTGAACATGGCGTTTACACTCCTTGACCCATTAAGTTCTTGACCTGTCAGCTTTGACTGCTGGCAAGGCAAGGAGTCCAGTTCATGCTGATATGGGCGCCTGCCTGTGAGGAACTGGAGGGGGACCTGCTGAACCCATTTTCCAGAGACCTCCAGGCAGCCATCCGCTGGGAACAATTTCAGTCACTGCTTGGCAAGGACAGGTTTCAACTGTAGCCAGGCCCCATGGTGCAGGCTGGGTCTGAGCTGCTGGCCAAGGCCCTGTACCCCAAATCCCAACCTAGCAAGGCCGATGAACACAAACCATTAGTGGCCTGGAGCTGGCCAATGGTGACACGTGGGGCTGCCTTGGCATCACGGGTGGTGCTGCTCATTTCTCCCACTCCTTGTGTGCCTCAGACATGTGGCTTTGGGGGGAGGTTAGATGGGGCTTCAGTCACCTGCTACTGGGATTTGGGGGCCATGCTGGGTGGTGGGGGAAGGACCCTTCATCTGAAGGCATGTGACAGCCACACCACGTCTATGGAGCCTAACCTTTGATATGGAGGGAATGTTACTGCTGAAAGGCCTAATTAGGTCATCCCCGGTCCATCCCACCCTCAGGCCAGGACAGAGCCTTATTGTCTCTATGCCTGGCCCCAGCCCAGCATATCTCCTGAGCAGGAAACCCTTCCTGTATTGCTCCTGGTGCTGGAAAGTGCTGAGCCACTGCACTGGGTCCGGAAAGATGAGGCACCAAAGGGCTGACCCAGCATCAAGCCCCACTGCGCTGTCATGGATGGAGGAAATCCTGCCATGGCCCTGATTGCATCAGGACACCAAAGGTGCTGATGTTCCCTGGTATCACACAGCCACAATCAGGGATTTCCCCAGCACTGCCCCTCCAGTCCCCCCCCCCATACCCCAGTTGTCAGCTAGTAACACAGTGCTACACCAATTTAGCCATGAACTCACTCGGGGTATGTCCACACGAATCTTTTATTTCGAAACAACACTGGTTGTTTCGAAATAAAAAAACTGAACGTCCACACGATGTTTTCTTATTTCAGAATGACAGGATCTGTCATTTCGAAATAAGAACCGTCATTTCAAAACAGCTTAAACCCCATTCATTTCAAAACGGCTGTTATTTCCAAATGGTTATTTTGAAATAACACTGTTTGGACATGTTGTTTCAAAACAACACCATTGTTTCGAAACAACTGTTTTGAAACATGTCCAAACGGCCTTATTTCGAAATAACCATTTCGAAATAACAGCTGTTTCAAAAGCAGGCTTTCCCTTAATTTGAATTAACTTATTTTGAAATAATGATGTATGTGTGGACATAGCCTAGGAGTAAGAGGGTTCAGATGCCAGTTGAGAGAGAGGAGAGGGTGGGAGGGGATGGATGTTTTGCTTGGTGTTGTGAGCGCTGCCTGAGTTACAACCACTATCTGAATAGTAACCAGCTCTGTCTTTTAACAAGGATTGGGCAGGTCAAATAGTCCTTGTTAGTTAGGCTCCATGCAGTGTTTTGTTATTTTAAGTGACCATAGAAGCTGAACACACTGATAATCAGGCTAAGTGCTAGTGCTTAGACCTGCAGTGGGACAGTAGGATGGCCAGCCTTCATCAGCTTAAATTCCCCCACTGAGACCTAATATCACAGCGGTCCAGTCACTGTGTGGAGGTGGCAGCAGAAGGAGACTCTCCACAAGGACGACTGAGTGAACAGCGGGCCCAGAATTTTTCAAAGACCTATCCACAATGGACTCCAGCATCTCTGTCTTGAGTGGTAACAGCTAAATTAAACCCTGTCATTTTATGTGTATAGTTGGGATTCTGTTTGCAATCTGCCTTACTTTATCAACATTGCATTTTATCTGCCATTTTGTTGCCCAGTCACCTAGTTTTGTAGGATCCCTTTGTAAAACAAAAACCCTGGAAGGATGTAGATACAGTGCTTCATAGAAAGGTTGAGTACCCAATTTTTTGTGATAATCTATTAAATGGTCATGAAACACTTTTCAGTTTTTACCATGGTGCCATACACCCCCTCCTTCACCCTCCACAGTCTCAGTCTTAATTGAACTTAATCCCCCCCCCCCCCCCCAACCATTTCAATTCCTGGGGAAAACATTTGTTGCAATGCAGCCCAGGCCTCCTATGCCCTAGGTGATATTGGGGAGCACTGGGATGGCTCCATCCTGTGCTATTGTGCTGCTCCCTTGCAGTCCCTGCTAGCTGTGGGGTTCCTGGCAGACCTCATGTACCCTGGGCTAGGAACAGCAAGCGCCTGCTCCTTAGTCCCAATTTGGGCTCAGGAGAGTGTTCTGGGGACAGCCCCTGCTCCTCTGTGCTGGCGACTGTTCTGTATTCAAGGGAGCTCCACTGGAAATGTCCTTCTCTGGTAGGGTTTAGTACCTGAAGAGACTAAGGAGACTCTGAGGTATTGCCCCCAATCCCCCAAAGCTTCCTCAAACACCTGTACAGAGGACAGTGGGGGTCACTGCACCAGAGCTGGTAGCTG
Source organism: Podocnemis expansa (assembly GCA_007922195.1). Taxonomy (NCBI): domain Eukaryota; kingdom Metazoa; phylum Chordata; order Testudines; family Podocnemididae; genus Podocnemis; species Podocnemis expansa. Next base: position 6,074,284 of record ML681978.1, read on the forward strand.
GCCAGCACCTGCCAGAAGTGCACCATGGAACCAAGTGTTCGGTGCATCTCTGTGACAGTATCTTACTTTGGTGTGAAACTGGGGGGGGCTTTTCCTGGCCCCTGTGCCCTGCATTATACAGGTCCCCTGCTGTGCATGAGGGCCTACCCCAGGCACTCCCTGGAATTGCTTGAGTTCCATGTGCAGGGCCTGTTGCTCTAAGGTGGGGGCCATAAGGGCAAAGAGAAGCTAAAGGGGACAATGCCGGCCAGGCTGCCATCCCAGAGTGGCAGGAAAGGGAGAGGAGCTATGCCCCCACCCACCTGTTGGCAGGGTGGGTGAGAATCTGGAGTTGTCCGGTGGGCTGGGCTCAACAGTAATAATAGGGGTTGTGAGTAGATGGGAACCCAGGGGAGATCCCCTGATTGCTGACCTCCCAGCCACCCTCCCTTCCCAAGGCCTGCTGGTTGCTGGGCAGGGACCGCAGAGCTTCCCTTTACATTTGCCAGCAGGAAATGAAGCTCGGTTCCGGGAGAAAGGCCTTCCAAGCTGGGGAGGGAGGGCCAGGGGGTGGGCATTGGCTAAGACACAAAGGGCTGCTCGAGGAGGGGTGAGGAGGGCAAGAAACTGGGGCACATGCACCTCCCTGGCTGCAGGGAGTGAGCACACGTGCCTCTGTAGAGGGGACTGAGCAAAGCAGAGCTGAGCGAGAGAGAGAGAGACTGGGAGCCAGAGTCCTGGCCAGCCCTGGAAAGGCGCAGCCCACGAAGAGTCTCTGGCCAATCCGGGCCCTTTGGACTATTAGGTGATCCAGTGGCTAGCTCAAAACTCCCCTCTTCACCGACTGCTTCATTCATTTTGTTCTCCCTTCTGGCTCTGGGGGCAGTCACCTGAAAAGTGGGTACCCCAAGGTGGACCAAGCACAGGAAAGACCCAATCTGCATACCACGCACAGAATCAAGCCAGGTGAGTGAGCTGTTTTTTGTACCAGGGCATGGCAAGTGGGGTCTGCTTTACAGGAAGAAGACCTGAGGGAGCTGGGAGGGACCTTGCAAGAGAAAAGATGTAAGGAAAATGTGTGGTACACCCAGTGACTTAGGGCAACTGGGGGAGTCTAGTCCCCCCCCCCCATTGCACACACCTTCTCATGTTAGATGGACAATGTTGGCCAGTTGGTAGTGCACTGGGATAGCAGGTCATGTCAGCACACTGTGCCTCAGTTTTCCCATTTGTAAGATGGAGCTAATGATGGTGGCCTGGATCTCAGAGGAGTTCTGCGGTAACTGACTGTCTGCAAAGTGCTGCACCACCGTCCAATGGAAGATGCTAAGGTCATCCAGGTGCGAATGCAGCCCAGCCGCTGGTGTTGGCAGTGATCCTGCCAATACCAGGCCAGGGGTAGTAGACAAAGCTGATTTGCACTAATCAGAGTGGGAGGAGGGAATCAATGGCAGGGGAATGGAGCTAGCTGTCCCATGGGGTGTAGAACATCCTGTGACTCGCATTGTCCAACACCCTCATCTAGCAGGGGGTGAGGGCACCTGGTCAGCACCCTGCCTCACTCATGCAAGGGTGAGTGGTGGAACCTCTCTCCCACCCACTCCGCACACATGGAGAGGTCCTCACTAAGACTTACACTGCTGAGGTTGAATATGAGCTGATGGTGTCACTCGGGGGGGTCGGTGGAAGGTCCTGGCAACTGACTTCATTGGTCTACCCCCAGCAAAGGCAGAAGCAGTGCCAAGGATCTCACATACATCACTTCCTGCTAAGGTGCTTCAGGGGCAGGGACCCTTCTCTGGGATGAGAAGCCCCCTTAGGACTCATCCCTTTGGCAGTGACTAAGGGCGGGCAGGCTGTTAGCATTGTGCCATGGACATGGGACTGAGCTTCCATGCACTTGTGTCATACAAGCCAGTAAACACTCATTGGCTGGCCATGTGCCAGGGCTAGGGGCCCGAGGGCCAGTAGGAGAGTGACTTGCCAGTGAAACAGCAGGCTTGAACATGTTGGAGGGCAAGTGAAAGCTGAAGCTGGCACCTTACTCCAGGGAGGCTGAGCCCAGTCAGACCAGGACCACCTAGCAGAGACCTGCTGCAGATGAAGTGAGCCAGTAGCAATGAATAAGAGGGGTCCTTGCTAAAGTCCTCTAAGGCACTGTGGCTGGCCCATGTCCATGGGAGGCAGGAGAGCTGGGTTTGGAACCTAGCTGCTACCCACTTGCTTTGTATCATTGGGTAACGCTTAGTGCCTAAGCTTCCCCAGTTGTGCAATAATGAACCCCACCTTTGCTAAGGCTTTAAGATCACCAGAGGGAAGGTGCTAAATATTGTGTGCTAGCATTGATCATTAAGCTGCAGGTCAGTGGAAGAGTAGAGGAGCCCTGGGTCCCAGGCCTGATTCGTGTGGGGGGGAAGTGTGCGTTGTTTCTGCATCCAAAACAGAGAGGTGCACTGTCCACAAAAGTCAAAGAACAGCAGATGCCAAGCAGCTCCCAGGCACTCCTGTCCAGGGCCGTCCTTAGGGTAGGGTGACTGGGGCAGCCGCCCAGTGCCCAGCACTTTGGGGGGCCCGGTGGGGCCACACTGCTGCCCGCCCCATGCTGGGGACTGGGCGAGCCAGCCAAAAGGGCAGCCTGGTTCAGCGCTGCTAGTCTGGCCACCCCCCCCCCAGGCCATGTGTGCTGCTCTGGGCTCTGTGCCAAAGCAGTGGGGAGGGGGGCGGGAGGCAGCGCGGAACCGTTATCACTGACCCCCCCCGCCCTGGCCGCGCTGCCTCCTCCCCACTGCTCCGGCACAGAGCCCAGAGCAATGCGCGTGGCTGGGGGGGCAGGCAGGGGTTAGGGTCTGCCCCACCCCGCAGTGCTGGGGGGGTGGAGGGGGCCGCAGAGGGCGATTTGCTGGGCCCCCCCCAGGAACGGCCCTGCTCCAGTCCCAGCTGGAGGGTGCAAGCAGGCCAGGAGGACTGGCTGGCCTGGTCTGCCACTGAGTGTCTCATGCTTCCAGCCTGGACCACACCCAGCTTCTGCCCTTCTTCCTAGTCCAGGGGCCTGCAACCTGCAGCTCCAGAGACACATGTGGGGTTACCAGATGTCAGGCAAAAGGAGGACATGTCCTCCCTTTTACCTTCACAATCTCCACCTGGCAGGTATTTTAAAATACATGATTTTGTCTGGCTTTTTACTTATAGGGGTTAAAGTATGCTGGAAGGCCATGGAATACCTTATTTTCAGGGGAGAACAGAAGAATATTACATTTTTGCCATGTGACCTCCAGTGTCCTTTTTGTACTTCCCTGTCCTCCTTTCCAGGCTTTGGTATCTGGTAGCCCCACATATGGCTCTTTGGCTGCCTCCTTGCAGCTCGTGGCTCCAGGCCCCATCCCGCCACTAGGGGATCCTACAGGCATCCTGCTCCTGGGTCGAGCCCCCCCCCCAACACTGAGGGACCTTCTAGGGGGCCTTATCCTGGTTCTGGGCTTCCCCCCCACCTGTGGACCCTGCGACAGGCACCCTGACCCAGCTCCCTGCACTCCCTTATAGGAGGTTACACCCACTGCAGCTCTCAAAATACTTGGTTATTGAAGTAGTTTTTTAAAAGGGCTCTTATCTTTTGGGTTGCTGACTCCTGTCCTAGCCTTTCCTTCAGCCTGGGGCTGTGGATTTCCTGGCCCGTTAAAGAGCCGGATGGACTGCCTACATTATCTCTGGCAGCCACAGTTAGGTTTGCTTTGCTTTGTTCCCAGCAAGGAGGCCTGAAACGATACTCCTCAGGCACCGTCAGTGTGACACCTCTGGGGCAGCACCCCCAGAACAGTGCAACCCCAATGACAGGCAGTCTAGTGCCCTGCACAGAGCTAGCTTAAAGGACGCAGAGAGAGTAGGGTCTGCACTGTATGAGTGGCTAGGTGTGTGGCTCTGGGGGAGTAAGTGCAGGAGGTGTGGGTGGCACGGCTCGTGTGTCAGACTCAGGGTTGGGCTGGCAAAGCCCCCAGCACCACGTGTTAGAGGCAGCTGCCCGCCTGCTCTGTCGGAGCCCTTTGTATGGAACAAAGGCTCCGGTTCCAGGCTGCAATGGCTCCCTTGGGAACCCCATTGTCTGGCTGGGTCTGTGCCCCCTGCTGCCATCCCCTTCCGCTCCCCTGCCCCCTTAATTGCACAGTCCAGCTCTCTAGAGCCCCAGTGGGCATTGCCCCTTCCCTAGTGCAAGGGTGAAGGAAGCTGGGATGAATTACAGCCCAGCCACCCTTCATTTCCTCTGCCCCTGGAGCTGGGAAGAAGGTGCCTGCCCCCCTGCCCCCACCTCCAATTGTTACTCCCTGGCCTTGGGGCCTCTCACCAGATGGGCATGCGTGACTGGAACCCACCCGCTGGTGCTCACAGAGGACATTGCTGGGACCACTCTGCCCTAGTGACTTGGGCACCTGCTGTGGGGAGAGGGGGCAGGAGTGCTGGGGGGGGGGCTCCTAGCTACACCCAGTCCTGACCTCTCCCAGAAGGGGGTGCTGTGGGGAGCCCGGCAGGAGCTCCCAGCTATGTCAGTCCTGAACTCTCCCAGCAGGAGGTGCTGTGCGAAGTGGGGCAGGGGAACTGGCTGTGGGGAGTTCCTGGTTACTCCAGCCTCAACCTCTCCCAGCAGGAGCAGCAAGGAGTGAGGCAATAGCAGTGCTTGTTTGCGGGGTGGCTGATTGTCTGAGCGAGACTGGCATATTCATTCCCCCCAGCTGCGTCACCAGCGAGTCACAGCTGGGCTGAGAGGGAATTGTCCGTCCCGGGCTCATCACAGCACAGGTAGTTCCTTACCCTGGGATTCTCACCCCCACTGTCACCAGTGGGCAGGGCTGGCCCAAGCTTTTTTGCCTCCCCATCCAACCCCTGCAGGGATCTGGCTGCGGGTGGGGAGTGGTGCTGCTGGGGTCTGGCCACAGGCAGGTAGTGGAGCAGGGCAGGATAGGCTTGCTGGGACCCCCCCCCAGCCCAACCCTTGTTGCCCCCTAATTATTGGTGCTCTAGGCAGGGGCGTCACTGGCACCTGGCATGTGGGGCCTGTGCCCTGAATGCCGGCACCAGTGCCCTGGGTCCTGCCAGGGCCCCGCTTCTCCCGGTCTCCGGCTGGACCTGGCTGGAGATTCAGGGCCCGGCTGCCGGTGGCAGTGGCAGCTGCTTCTGGCCCCTTCCTGGGCCAGGCAGCCCCGCGGCTGCAGCAGCAGGGCAATTTGCCTCCATATCACCTCCATGCCTCAGTTCCACCTCACAGACACCAACCTCTATGCATGCGCCGGGGAAAGCCAGCTATCATGAGGCAACAGTCCTGCTGCAGCCAGCAATGTGTTCCCTTGGATCCAACCTCTCTGCTGAGCGAAGCTGCTATTGTAGATGGACCCAAACCATTTGCAGCACAAGGGCCCAGTTGTTTGCCCCACAAGATTGTCACAGGTGATCTCATCCCACCTGCTGTTTGCAGGAGCAATACTGCATGGATCAAGAGTGATCTTTGGTGAACAGCCTTGGCCAGCCTGAGGTTCTTCTCCCTCGTGGAGAGGTCCCCTCTGGTTTGGTTGTGGGGAGTGCTGGCAGGTTGAGATGGGAGGCAGTGCATGTCACCTTGTCCTGGCTCATTTGGAAATGGAGTGGGACATCCTGCCTCATCTAATTCACAGCCAACAGCCCACGAATCAGCCATCCCAAGCAAGGCCTTTGACCTTTGAGAGATTCCAGCCTATCCCCAGAACCAGGCCAGTCCTGAGTGCTGCTCGTGACCTGAAGGCACTTTCCAAAGTGTGTCACTGTCTCTCTAACTCCTAGTCCTTCAGGGCTCCCAGAGGGTGCTCTCAACAGACAGCACAGCCCATGAATGCCTTTCTGGAATGGGACCGAGACACACTGGCCCTGTGGGGTGGGGAAAGCAGCAGCTATTACGGAGTTAAACAGAAGCCTGATTTCCAGAGATCATGAAAATCCTTAACTGCAGCTGAACTCCATGAAAGCTCCAGTCTCTCCCTGTCAAGTGTCTCCAGGTTCCTCAGCTGGCACCATACCTCAGTCAGTGCCAGCATCAGAAAAGCCCCAATGAGCTCCCAGCCACCTGCTTCTGTTGCCCCAAGAGCATGCCAGTAAGACAATCCTGTGACAGGCGGCGACACAGCCCCTCCACAGTCTGGCTCTGAAGAGTAGGTCTTAATTGCAAACTCTAGTGGCACTTTGGACAGGCTCCAGAGCACCGGCTGCCTGGAACACGCCAGCCATTTGGCACACAAAGTCCTGCCCTGGAAGCTGGTTGCCAGGGCACCAGAAGAGTCATTGAGCCCAGTAGGCTGACGGGCACGTTCCTGGGATGGAAAATGGCCCTGCCGAGACAACAGCTGTTCGCTGGGACCTATGTTGTTCCCCCAGCAGGAAGATATTCACACAAAGTCCATAAGGAAACCAGCCCATGGAGGGAGCCAAGGCCCATCACCCCATCCTCACACCAGCTCCAGCCAGGGCCAGGGCCACGAGGCTGGTGCCCCCCACTTTCTGCATGTCTTGAGAAAGCAGCTCCAAAGACTGGGGTCTCCGGGAGCTCGGGCCAGGCCAGGCTGGGGTTGGGGTAGCTGGGAGTCCCCACCCCACAGCCACTGCTGCTGCCCACCCCCCACCAGTGCCCTGTGCTGGGAGACGCCAGGGCTGGATTAGGTGGGAGCCCCCTACCCCACTCCAGTATTCTCCCCAGGACTTGAAAATGGGGGGGGTATAGTGGGAGTTGTGGGGTGGAGGGCATTGGGGGTGGTCACTAAATTGGTATAACACTGTTACTAGCTGACAGCTGGGGAGAAGTTGGGAAATTGGGCGGGGGCATGGGGGGTGTTAAGGAAATCCCTGCCCCAGCTCCTCCCCCCAGTGCCCTCTGCTGGGACAGCTGGGGCTGGAGTAGCCGGGACCCCCAGCCGCCCTGCCCCAGCCCGCCCCCTGCAGGTCAGTGGCCGCTAGCGGCCGTGGACACGCCTACCCAGTCGGGCTGTACCAAGTGGCTCCTGCCGGCTGGGGGGAGGAGCGGAGAACAAGTTCTCCTAAAACCACGGTGCCCGTTGCAGCTCAGCTTCCATAACGGCGCAGACCGAGCAAGGGACCTGACCTCCCGCCCCCGGCTTCGGGCCGCGCGAGAAGCCGGTGTCGGGCGGGGGTGGGAGCTCCTTGGGGACCCGCCGCACCCCTCGGGCTAGCCTTGGACCGCTCCAGCCTTTTAAAGGAGCCGCCGACGAGGAAACTGGTCTGGGGGTGGTTTTAAAGCGGAGCCAGGCGGGGGCGATGGGGAGGTGAGCCCAGCCCAGCCCAGCCCAGGTGAGGGAGGCCGGCCGGCCGGCCGGGCTGCGCCCCGGCCCCGTCCCGCTTTGCCCCGCGCCGCCCGCCGGGTTCCCGCGTTCGCGCCCCGCTCCGGGTGAGGGTCCCGGCAGCCGGCGAGCTCGGAGTCCGCCGGGCACGTGGCGAGCCGCCCCCGCTGCGCCGGCCAAGTTCGCCCCGGGGCCGGGCTGCGCTGCGCTGCGCTGCGCTGCCCGGCTGGAGCGGCTCGGGCTCGGGCTCGGCGCGGGACAAAAGGCGGCCGCGGGGCTCGGGGCTCGGTCGCTGCCTGGCTGGGGGCGGACTCGGGACAAAGCGGCTCCGACTCGCTCGGCGCGGCGCATTCCTGGGATGTTTCGGGGGAAGCCGCCTCCGGCGCGGGGTCCGATCCGTCCGGTTTCCACAGTCGCTCTGAATCCGGAGTGACTTCGTTAACTTAGCACGTGTGGGGCGATCGGCCCCTGCGCCCCTTGGCGTGCCGGTGAGACTCGCGCCCCGCGGGAGCCGGTCCGGATTCACATGGGGCGGCTGCGCTCCGGAGCGGGCGCTGTGCTGGGGTTGGGGCACCCGGGCCGCCGCCGCCCTGCTCCAGACACGGTCTCTGGCTCGGGGTGCCCGGCGCTCCGTGGGTCAGGGCCGGCGGGCTGTGGCGCCAGGAAGGCTCAGATACTAGCCTGGGCCCCAGGAGCTCTCCGCCCCCTTCTCCCCCTTAGTCTTCCTGGGTGGCCACAGGTGAGTCACCTGAGCTCTGTGCCTCAGTCTCCCTTCTGCCCAGTGGGAAGGTGCTTTCTCCAGTGCATGGTATGGACCTGCTGATATTTGTGAGCACCATTTGGAGCCTAGAGGGAGTTGAGGGGTGTTGGCAATGGTGGGTTTATGGGCTGGGAGAGTTGGGGGGTCGCAGGAGCATTAGCAGGGCTTGGGGAAGCGTAAAGAGCTCTATGACTAGTGGGGCGCACCAGTGCTTTTTGCCTTATCCTCTCTCAGCCTTTCCCCCTGCAGGCTGTGACCTGACCGGAGCAGCCCAGCGAGAGAGAATGCGGGGCGGCTCCACGCTGGCAGTACCGTGGCTCCTGCTCCTTGCATTTCCCTGTGTCTGCGCGCACGACGAGAAGCCAACCTTCGCCCCCCTCTTCACCCGCAAGCCCTTCCTTGTGGCCTGGAATGTGCCCACCCAGGACTGCAAACCTCGTTTCAAGGTCCAGCTGGATTTCACCCTCTTTGATCTGCAGGCCTCACCCAACGAGGGCTTTGTGGACCAGGACCTCACCATCTTCTACAAGGAGCGCCTGGGCCTCTATCCGTACTACAACCAGCAGGTGGCTGTGAATGGGGGCGTCCCACAGAACAGCAGCCTCCTGGAACACCTGGGCCAGCTGGAGGAGGGCATCCGCAAGTACATCCGCTCAGAGGACAAGGAGGGGCTGGCCGTCATTGACTGGGAGGAATGGCGGCCCATCTGGATCCGCAACTGGCAGAACAAGGACATCTACCGGAGGGCCTCCCGCCAGCTGGTGCTGTTGCGGCACCCCTACTGGCAGGAGGACCAGGTGAACAAGGAGGCCCAGTATGAGTTTGAGAGCTCGGCCCAGCAATTCATGCTCAGCACCTTGCAGCATGCTAAGAACTATCGGCCTAAACAGCTGTGGGGCTACTACCTCTTCCCGGACTGCTACAACCACGACTACAGTAAGAACCCAGACAGCTATACGGGGCACTGTCCCGACGTGGAGGAGACGCGCAACGACCGGTTGGCCTGGCTCTGGAAGGAGAGCACAGCCCTCTACCCCTCCATCTACCTGGAGCAGGTACTGGCCTCCTCCGAGAATGGCCGCAAGTTTGTGCGCTCACGTGTCATGGAGGCCCTGAGGATCTCCCGCCAGCACCATGACAGCTACTCGCTGCCTGTCTTTGTCTACACCAGGCCCACCTACAGCCGCAAGTTGGACGTGCTGAGTGAGGTAAGGAGGTGTGGGAGGGGACAAACCTGCTTCATCCAGGGTATGTCCTGGAGATGCTGGGGCTAAACCCTGCTCCTTGCGGACCCCAAAGGCAGGCTTCTGGCGCTCCTGTTCTGGGAGAGGGTCATGAGAGCTTCCTTGGTCCATGGGTAGGCTCACCAATTTGGGGAAATGATGTGATTTCCCCCAGGATCCCAGCATAATCCAGCGGGGCACCAGAACTTACAAAGGGAGTAGACTAGACTCTGTGTTCCTAGCTCCATGTAATCTCCACCAGAGAATAATCAGTTCTTCCCATCCTCCAAAGTTTCAAGCACCAGCACAGGAAGGGCTGGGGTTGAACTTGAGGTGCTTGGCCAGGGATGTTTTATGAGAGAGAGCAGGGTCCTCCTCACCCCTCCCCTGCATCTGGGCTGACTTGCCACAGCATTGCTGCTCCTGCCGCCTGGGCAGTGGGCATAAGGGTCTTGCTTGATGGTGGCTAGGTGAGCTTGGGACAGGGCTGCTCCATGGCCCTCCTGGCAAGCTGGGATGGAAGGAAAGAAGGGTGGGCGGTGAGGGGGCCAGGAGGGAAGAGAATCTCCTTGGCTTCTACATAATGCTGAGTAAGGGATGGGGTTGCATTCTCCACCTTACCATGCTCAGCCTAGTATGTGGTGTGCCAGGGCTGAAATGGGCACTGTGGCCCTGTATATTGGCAATCGTGCTGTAACTTCCCCTTGATGGATCCTGGACTATAGGGCCTGACTTCTGGAGGCAGCCAGAAGAGGTGTGGGGCCTTGAGAGCCAGGACTCCTGGCTTCTGTTCCTTGCCTTCCTGCCTGAAGATGGGCCAGTCACCCAGGGCCAGGTTCTTTTGTGTGCTGGGCAGTGGAAATCTAATGCCTGCCTCATAGTGGCCAGAAAATAGCAGCTGTTGGCCAGGTGCTCTAAAGGCAATGCAGAAATAAGGGTGGGATGGTATGGAGTCATCACAACCTGATATATTTTCAAAGGTGCTCCTAGGTGAGCAAAACAAGTTTTGAGAGGCCCTGGTCTAGTGCTTTCAGCTCTCAAACATCTCCAAGGTGCTTCTGGTATTGCCAAGTGCTGGCACAGAATACCCCACGTACCTGCTAGAACAATCTCAATTCCTTTGTCATTCCGATTTATCTGTGGGTGACTTTTCCATGTTATCTCAAGGAAAAGTCTAAGGCTATGTTTTGTTCTCAGTGGGAGTGTCCTTGTCACATGTTCTAAGGGTCTTAGAAAAGCTTTGTGTAGGCTGAGACAAGAACCTTATTTCCTATCATTGATGGGTGAGCCTATAAGCCATATTAGGTCAACAGTAACATTCATCTCCTTAAAAAAAATCAGGAAACAGGTGCACATTCCTTACTGTGCCCATTATTCCAGAGCTCTGCCCACATGACCCCTCCATCACCCCTCTCGAGGCAGAGGCATTTTCCCCCCATGCTGCACGCGGGGCCCAAAGAGATCAGGCACACACATGAGAAGATGACAGTGGTCAGAAGTCTGTTAATATGTACAACACCAGTCTAAAGTAAGCATGTCCTGAAATTTTGGGAGTAAGAAAACTTGTTTGGACCTGCAAGGAGGGTGTGGGGCACCCTGGCCTGATAGGGGGTGCAATCCCCACACTTTAAGCAGCTTTCACTTAGTTTCTAGGTTTATTGTTCTTAGCCTCTTATGGGTCAATTCTTAGTTCTTGAGTTAGTTGAGAGAAACCCCAAGTTCATGTCTATAGTTTTCTAGAGCAGGGTTCTCAAACTCAGGGTTGGGACCCCTTCAAAGGCTTGAGGTTATTATGGGGGAGGGTCATGAGCTTTCAGCCCCCACAAATACCAGGACTGGGTCTGTCAGCCCTGTGCATCCTTTTCTGGCCTGACTGGTTGCTTTTGTGTGCCTTTTTTTTTTTTTTTTGTAGCGTAGCTGCTGAGTGTATAGAGGGCATGAACTTGGCCTACTATCTGTTCCAACCTGTTTAAGTACATCCATTATCTATGCTAAAGATCACAAACCTATAAATGTACTCTATACATTAGCTCATCATCATTTCCTAAGGCTGAAAGCAGGGCCCCCCCCCTCCCTCCCCGACCATGCTGGCATGCAGTGCTCAGGTGTGCTGGGATGGCAGACCTACCAGCTGTGCAGGCCAGGCCACCATTCAAGTGCTGGGGAGGTCCAGCAGGGCATGGCGACTGATGTTTTTAGCCCTAGAGGATCTGGGGGGCCTCACAGACTGGCCTGGCAGAGGGGGGCCTGGCCAGCCATCCTTGGGATGGGGTGGGCTGGTGCTGAGGGCCCTGACCTGCAGGCCAGCCATTTGTGGGGGTGGCACTGAGAGGCTGGGGTGCTCAGACCAACAAGGTGTGGGGTGAGATCAGCCTGCCCCATGTGTGATGGGTGCTTGAGCCAGCAGGAGCCTGATATATTTTTCCTGGGCTTGGGGAGGTAGGGTCACCTCAAGCCCCAAAAGCCACTCTATCAGTCTGGCCCTGGCTGAAAGCCCCACATGTAGGTACACTAACTTGCCTTAGCACAGCATAGAGAATGGGGCCTGTGGGTTCCTTGGGTCATGACCAAAAATACTTTCTAAAGCTATAAATCTCTTAAGACAAACCATCAAACTCACAAGAAAAGCTGCATATGCAAGCCCAGCAACTTCCCTGAACCTTGTCTTCATTTAGCCTTGTTTGATTTATTTGGGCTCTTGCTCAGAGACTGGCATCTCAAATAAAATTTGGCCCAGCAATCTGCCTCGTGGTTTTCTGCTGCATCGTTGACACAAACGGTGTTTGAGAACAGTCTGTTTCTTCAGCAGCCACAGCAGTGCCTGTGTGAAGTGTTTTGATGGGACTTGGGGGGAATCAGAAGGGGATCAGGTTACCCCCATAATAAACTTGTGGTTAGGTTAGTTTGTCCACAACAACAAAAAGAGTGTGGATAGGCTGGTCCTCTAACAATAGCCCCTGGTTGCTTGTGCGCCATGTATGTAGGCTGCTGGGGCCTCTGACTCGTTGCATAGCAGTCCCAGAACAACTCTTGAATCAAGCCATGTTCCACTTCTGCTGGGCCTTTTAATTTTTCTCCAGGCTTCTGCATTAGAATGCTAGTGACAGATCCATTTTCAATCCTGATTCAGGTCTCTTGTCTACAGGTTCATATTGTTTAATGCTATAAGGCATCTAGGGTCACACTTGGCATAAATTGTTATACAAAACCAAAAATCACTAGTGTTTTGGTAGACAAGGTAACAATAAACAAAATGCCTTCTACGCTGCTGCACAGCATTTCCAAGTCTGGAAACCCACAACATTTTTGTTAATCCTTTTTATTATTTCTGGCAGCCCATTGGATGTGGGGAAGTGTTTCTGTTCGTGCTAAAGCATAACCACTCGCACAGAACTTCAGTAGTCTACAGTAAAAAAGATTGCAAGAAGCTAGCAAAATCCCCCTTTAAACTCAGGGTGGCTCGATCTGACTTCCAGCCCATGATGCTCTAGGTTTGTGGCTTTTGTCTTTTTGGGGGGTTTTATTTTTTAATTGTGAAAAATGTACCCCATTTTTTTGTTGAGATCTGCTACAAAACTCAACTGGCTACGAATTCTTGTGTTAGCAAAAGAATTGAGTAAAGGGGTTTATGTTTTCAAACAGTTGAAAGAATGATTCCTGTGGGGAAAATACAAAGCAGTTTGGGATAGGCAAACTTTAAAAGCCCTGCTGTCACTGTGAAACAGCTTCTGTTTTTTTTCATTTGTCAAAAGCAGGAACTTCTTGCAAAACAGCTTCTGATTGGGCTGGCATGGTTTGCTCCCAAGACTAACCCCCAGCTCAACCACAGCTATCATTTCAATATTGGACACTGGAGTAGATAGCTTGCTCCTCTTTTTCCCCTCCCCTTTAGCTGCCCAAATATTTCTTGATGCTTTAGGAACTTTTTGTTTTTTTTCTTTATCCTAACAAAAAGGAATCTCTCTCAATCCTTTCTCTTTACCCCTGGCTTGCATAGAATTCTTTCTCTGCTTTAGAATCTTGCTTTAGCAGTCTTTAATTTCATTTCTGTAATTTTTTTCTCTTTGCTACCATTGTTCCGTTAACAGCATTCTTTTCTGTTTCCAACTAATGGCTTCTTTCTCTTATTTCATTTCTCTTTGACTTTAATTTTTTTCTCTATTTTAACATCTTTCCTTACCACATTTTCCCCCTTTTTACTTCATTTTTTTTAGTTTCTTTCTCTGTTGTGCACACCCAAACACACCCAAATAGTTTTTAACAAAAAATGGCCGGCACCACCAAACATGCCTAAAACTTTTCTCTTCTCTCATGCCAAGGTGTCACAAAATCAAGACACAACCATGTTCCTGGGCACAAGCATGTTACACATGATGCCAACTGTCCATAAATTTGCAGTCAGTCAGTTTAAGGAAAAAAAAGTTTCAACACTGTAAATAAATGAAAATGTCTGTAAAATTGGGTAGAAATCAAACATTGTATTTTGATGTTGTCATTCAGAATCATGTTTTGTATCATAAAATGACCCTGACTTTCTGATTTCTATTATTGCACATGCCCATAGAATGCCCTCGATCAATGAACTGTAGCTAAAAAAGTGCTTAATTCCAAATTCCTGTGTCCAGAATCACATGAGGCAGTATGCACGTTTGTGGTGATATTCTGTTTATGGTATTTTTAGTGATGTTAGTGCAGTTTACTGTGTCAGTTTAAAAAAAAAAAAAAAAAAAAAAATCAGCTTCAACTCTTCATGCCACTAAAAACTAAACTGCAAGGTTGGCAACCTTATAAAAATTTTCAAAGTGGATAATGATGGAGAGCAAAAAATGGAATAGGGCGTGGGTAGGCTATAGCATATGGGGGCTGGCAACCTGTGAAAAATAAATTGGTGATGAAAACTATCAATTTTAAACTACTGCTGCCTTGTCTGTCCCTGCACTGCTTTGATATCCACTGGCCTTCTAGTGCCAAAACAAAAGCCTGGCTCCATGTGATGTGAAGGCATTTCAGGAGACTGATGTCTGTCAGCCTGGGATAGGCAAGGGCAGTGGGATGAGACTGAGGGGCATTGGCAGGGCTGGACTAGCAGGAGCTGCAGCAGTGGGTACATGGGCAGGGCTGTGTCTAGCTCCACCAGTCCCACTTTCTAGACAAGTTAATTCTGTAGCTACCCACCCTGGTCCCAGGCAGGCGCTCAGCTGTGCCCACTCCTGGCACACTCAGCCTGGCTCATTGGCAAATCCCGGTGTGATTTTAATGGCAGTGCAGGGCCCAGACTCCTGCCTGCCTGCCCACCCAGCTTTCAGGGCTTGTTGCATCAGGCCATCTGCTTCTTCAGGAGCCCTGGAGGCTAGGCACAGCTCAGGAACAGGCGTGCTGGCCAGGGGCTGGAACGTGAGGCACATGGATGGGGATGAGCCATCCCTTCCCATCACAGTGGCTGCCATCAGGCTGGCTGCAGTCCTGGGGTATCTCCTGGAACTGTACACAGTGTCTTTTCCCCCTCAGCTGCTTCATGAGCTATACATGGGGGGAGATTGCTCTCCTCCATGCCAGAAAGGTAGCCACCTCTGCAGTGGAGCACAGCAACTGTTCTGACAACACTCACAGTTTGGAGCATGTCATAGAAAATCCTGGATGCAACTGGGCTTTAAAGGGGGTGGGAAGGAGCAGTAGTTAGGGAGGTGGGATTCAGGCAGCAGAGTTAGTGGGGGCAGGGCTGGCAGGAAAAGTGCCCTTGGATGTTTAATTGCCACAGGTGGCAAGTTAGCTCATCCAAAAACTCCTAACTATCGTGTCACAGTAGGGCAGTTGACTTACCCTGGTCCTAGCCAGGCCTAGCGGCTGTGATTGTTCTGCTAGCAGAATGTGCATACCTCCCAAATGGCCACGTCCTCTCCCAGGGTTGCTTGTGGGGCTCCTGTTCTCCCATGTGAGGCAGTGGCCTCATTCACTGCTCCTGCCCCCCACCTCCAGAATCTAGGCTGGTGTGGTCTGGGGGCACCCCATACCTCCCGCAGTGAGTTTCCTCTCTAACTCTTATCCCTGTCTCGCTTCCCCCTGTGCAGAAGGACCTGGTCTCCACCATTGGAGAGAGTGCTGCCCTGGGGGCGGCTGGCGCCATCTTCTGGGGCGATGCGGACTACACCAAGAATAAGGTAGATACAAGGCGGCCAACAGCCCTGCCTTCCTACTGTGGGCTGGGTACCATGGGCAGGTGATTCCACCTGCCTTGACCAGGCATGATCTTGGGAACACGTCTCCTGGCATGGTGCTGCTCACAGGGCCTGGGAAGGAGGTCTGTCAATGCCGCTCCCTGTGAATGGGCTGCATTTCCTGGCCTCTGGGATCTGGAGGCTGCAACCCAGGTGATTGGCCAGTCAGCCAGTGCCTGGAACGTCTTCTCCTGCCAAGCGTACCCCTGACTGCACTCATGGGCTGTAGGGTGGAGTGGGCTCTGAGGGTGCATGGCTCATGGCTGAGTACCAGGGCGGAGAGCAGCATGGGGAACCTTCACCAGTATCCAGTGCTGGGAGTGTCTCTCGACAGGCCTGCTCCTGGTGGAGTCAAGGACTGAAATGGGGGCAGGATTGGGCCCAGTACTCTGCTGGCCTCTGCCTCCTGCAGCCTGTGTCACAAGTGAGCCAGGGATTGCACAGGTCACATCTTGCTCTGCTCTGTGCCTGTGAGGTCAAGGCATCCCCTGATGCCTACTGCAGGGCCATGGCACATCAGCTAGTGTGGGATCAGAAACTTCCCCCTTCCTCAGGGCCATGTCAACCGTGATCTGTTTTGTGTTTCTGACTTATGGCTCAGGTAATAGGGGAGTGCTGTTTCCATTCATGCTCAAGCCCCATGGCTGAAAGTGAAGGCACGTGAAGGAATAAGAATAGCGCCTGCCAGAGCCTTTGGAGACCTTGCTGGGGGGGGGGGGGGCTGATCTCCCTCCATGGGTGTCCCCCCCCACCCTCTCTGCTGCCTCTGGGTCTTGTTCACCCCTCATTTCTTTCCCAGGACACCTGCGGGACCATCAAGAACTACCTGGAGAAGGAGCTGGGCCACTACATCATCAACGTCACCACAGCAGCTCAGCACTGCAGCCAGGCGCTGTGCTTTGGCCAGGGCCGCTGCTTGCGCCGCAACAGCACCGCCAATGTCTTCCTCCACCTCAACCCAGCCAGCTTCCAGATCCGGCGCCGGGGTCAGGCTGAGTGGCAGCAGCCGCTGCTGTGGGCTGAGGGAGAGCTGTCTTCCGCAGACCTGGGCTATCTGCGGACCCACTTCCGATGCCAGTGTTACCAGGGCTGGGCTGGGGCTCAGTGCGAACGGCAGAGCCCCTCCAGCAGCGTGCCCTGCCCAGCCTGTGCTAGCCTGGTGCTCCTGGTGCTGGGACTTCTGGCCCACTTGGACTAACCTGGCCCCTGACTCAGGTCCTCATGGCTGTTGCCATCTCCTGGTGCTTAGCCTGGCAGGGGGCAAGAGGTGGCACCGGTGGCTGGAGCCTGGCGTGCCCCTGTATGGGGGTGGGCAGAAGGACATCCTGGGAGCTGGGAGCTTTTTGGATTCTGTTCAGCACCAATATAGTGCCTCTGAGATGGTCCCCTCCTTCGCCTACCTCCAGGGGAGGGGAGAGGCCTCTCCAGCGATGCCGACTGGCCAACAGGGTGCCTGCAGCTGGGAGGGACAGGCATGTTGTGCAGTGAGATCAGGGCAAATGGGGACTTCCTCCCTCCTTTCTCCACACTAGGCTTTGTGACCCCACAGCATCTCAGGCCAGCTCCAGTCTAGGTGTGGGGTGGGGGAGGGCAGGGCCCTTCTGTTGTGTGGGGGGAGTAAGCACTGAGTGAAGGAGTGTGCAAGGGGAGGGGTCTCTGCTGCAATTGGGGGGGGAGGCCTAGTGTGACATGGCCGCTGTATGTGTCTGGGGAACCCCACCCCCCTGAGAGATGTGTATGGTATGGGGGACGGGGGGGGGAGATCTGCAAGGTGTGGGACTAGGCTAGGCCCCCTGGGAACCTGTCTGTTTCAGAAAAACCAAAGTGCTATACCTCAGAATTAAAAGTGAAACAAGAAAGCAGGTGGCTGTTGTGTGCTTGGGGGGGCCCTCCTCTCCTCAAAGTGGCTCCCCCATTCCCCTGCCCATGGGATGAGCTGGGGGAGTGCTCCCTAGGGCTTTGCTTTCCAAGGGGGGGATGTGGGGCAGGCAGATGGAGGCTGGGTCTGCCCTGTATGTTTAGCCCAGGGCTGCTAGCATGGAGCCTGGCAGGGGCCAGCAACTATTAAAGCCAGCCAGCCCTACACCGCATTATCCCTGTTTCTCCCGGCTCTTGGAGCATGACTCACAGCCTAAGTGCCCAGTACAAGCATCCTGCCCTGCCCCAGCATGCTGAACCTTCCTAGATTAGCTCTTGCCACCCCCAGCATGGAGCAAGGGGGAGATTTGCCCACTCATGCCTCCTGCAGCCCTAGGGTGTCCACTCTGTTAGCTCTAGCTGGGCACACCTGGGCTGTGGCCTCACAGAGAACCGGGGTCTCTCTGCCCCCTGGGATGGCAGCACAAGGCAGCTGCGAGGCTCGCTAGCTTTTGGAGGCAGCCCTAGTGCTGGGAGATGGCTTGACTCATGTCCACAGCTGCTGGGCACGGAGGTGGGGGAGCAAGGCTCTGCTATGGGTAAAGAGCCCCACATCTTCAGCAGGGGCCTTGGTCCTACTCTGCCTGAGGCCCAGCCAGCCCCTCCTGAAGGCACAATGTGCTGCTAAAAATAAGGGCAGCCCTGCCCACCCCCAGCAGGTTCTGCATTGACTCACTGCTTCTGGTGGTTTAAGTGCAACCTGTGCTGGGGGTAGAACACAGGGACACTTCAATACCACATGCTTTGAGGCTGGAAATAAGGGTGAGTTGAAACCCCTGTGACTGACTCTGGGGACTTTCCCTACAAGACCTGTGTCCCTGGGTGGGGGCTAATTACAGGAGGCAAGCCCCCACTGCTAGCTGTGCTGAGCTGTGTAGCTTACTCATGGGGGATCAGCCCCAGCTATGGATTGTCTTGCAGTTCAGCTCAGTGGGGGCACCCAGTGCTCTGGCATGATTTCCTTTCCCCTTGGTTTCATGTCCTGGGAGTGGTGGGAAGCCAAGAAGTGGGGTTGTTTTTGCCCACCACTCTGTCCTCCTCAAAGAGTGCCTGTGTGTGCAAGATGGGGTGGGGGGTGATATCCCTGTGTACTGACATGTTCCCCCAGGCATGATCACCTTTGGAACCAGCACTCCAGGCTCTTTGGAGCAAAGAGGAAAGGCCTTGCTCATACCATGGGGCTGAAATACAGCGCCAAGGGACGGAGTGACATGGATCCACAGGAGAGTATCCCCCACTGTTCCCTGCAACTCTACCCCACTGGGCTGTTGGGGTCAGCAGTGAGTGCCTCAAAATCACCCCACTTGCTCCTCACAGCAGTGAGACCCTACCAGTGGCCCTGCGTTCACTTGTGCTCCCTTCATGCCAGGCCAGCTCAGAGCCCCCTACTCCTTGGAGCAGCTGAGAAGTAGAGGGAGGTCACCCCTGGAGGCCTGGCTAGCATAGCCCTGTGAAGTGAGTATCAGTGACTTGGGGCAGAGCCAGGGTAGCTGCAACAGTGCATTGTTTGCCTCTCTCTGGCAAGGCATTGCCCAAATCTTGTTTTTCAGGGGTGGCAGCATTTCGCAGGGCTGAGGGAATGTGCATCCCAGAATGCTTTGGCTCATGTTTTCTGGAGTGAGGGTGGGGAGGGTCACACATGCCTGGATGGGTCTCCAGTGTGGCCAGAAGCAGGATGAGTGCCACACACACTCTGTACAGGAGGGCCCATGGCTATTTCCATGGCCCAGCCATTCTGTGGTGTCCCAGGTACGGTGAGTGGTGGTGGTGGGGATTAGTGTGGTGTGGGGACCTGCCCCCAACTGGGACTCTTCCCCAGTCTGCTGCCACTGCTGCCAGCATAGCAGGGGGCTGCAGGATGGGCTGGGGGTGCATGGGCAGAGCTGTCCATGGGGATCCTTGCCTTATTCCAGCCAGCCCCATGGCAGAGATGTAAAATTCGACACAACTTACTAAAGGCTGTGGTGGCGCCCCCCAGAGGCCGTGGCTTTTGAGGGGGTGGGGGTAGACTAGGCACCTGATTCACTCACACCATGGCTCATAGCTGGGATCCAGAGTTGCTTTTCCAAGTCTGAAGGCTTCAGGGCTGTCTGGATTTGCTCTCTGGGTAGAAGTGGGCTGGGGGATGGTCAGATTAGATACGACCCACAGAGCCTTTGCTTTCCACTCCCCCCTGTGAGCCCAGAGGTTGAATCACTCCCCTACTCCCGGCCACCCCCTGATGTGGGGGGGGGGGCAATTTTGGCAATTTTTCTCCCCACCTAATCGCTCCACATGCTATGATTGCATTGCCTTTTGTCCTATGACAGTGGGGGGGAGGCTGTTATTTCTGTGAGCAGAGAGTGTTTTAACCCTTTGTGGTTTGAAATCTCAGCTCCTCTGCCTGTAGACAAAGGGCCTTTAGCACAGCTGGCCCTTTTTGCCAGTACTTTAGAAGCAGACTGGCATGGGGGTATCTCTTCTCCCCACTGCAAAACCACATGTGCTGATGCCCCCTGGCCAGGCTGGGATTCCTGGGGCATGACAGAAGGCTCCAAGAAATCAGTTGCAACTAAGCCTTGCTCTCCCTGCACTGTAACCCAACAAGGCATTTGGTCTCCCCTGACCAATTCAATCCCTGGCTTCCCTTGCCAACTAGGGTGTCAATTATTAGGGGTTACATGGGGAACATCTCAGGTTTTGCACAAAGGAGCCATCAGAGGGTAAGTTCTGGCCTGAGGCTGGATTCAAATCAGCACACACTGCTCCCCACCCCAAAGTGACCACCTGGGCCTCCTCAGCCATCCTGCCACTGTGACGATACCCACCTCTTTGTTCCTGCCCTTCCTGGCATGGCTCAGGAAGTTGGGAGTGAGCGCCCCATGGCTTCTCTGCCCCTCACACTCACACACTGAGGGGGCACTGGCCCAGAGAGGAGCCTGGTTTGCACTAAGACAAGCTCCCCAGGTCGATTGCCTTGCCCAATGCACAGCATGCAGCAGGCACAACAAATCACAGCCGCCACAGCATCCTAGCACACACAGGGTGAGAAGCCAGGCTGGCCCAGGGAGGGGCACAGTGCCTTGTGAGTGCTTTGGCAGAATGGGGGTTATGAAGGAGGGGAGGTGGGTCAGGGGTGTTGGATACTGTACTTTTTAAAAAGGGATAGCTGCGTTAGTCTAGTCCAGTGAAAAAACAACAAGGAGTTGTGTGGCACTTTAAGACTAACAGATTTATTTTTTGCATGAGCTTTCGTGGGATACTGTACTGCCTCCTGCACAACAAAGAGTTAATATGCCTGGCTGCCCTAGGCCTGGCCCTGCCCACCCTACCGCAGTGTAATAGGAACCAGAGCCGGCACTCTGGGGGGCTGAGCTTTGCCCCCCCCCCACACCGAGTGTTTGGCCAGCTGCTGTTCTGGAGGGGGGTGTATCTGTGTGGGCGCCTGTGCCTGTGTGGGCTGCCGCCTGCTGCCTGATGCCTGGAATTGCTCCTCTAAACACAACAGGGGAATTGGGCTTCAACCCCCCAACAACTTCCCCCACCCCTGCACTGTACCTCTGTCCTCCCACCCTTGCAGCAGTGCAACCCCTGTGCTGCACTGTTCCAAACTGCACTGGTGGCACACACCACCCCCTACAGGCACACCCCGGCACTGCAGTGGGATCACATACTGCCCCCTGCGGGCACCTCCTGGCACTGCTCCCCCAGCACCGCACCATTTGCAGGCACTGCCCCCTTTAGGGCACGCTCAGCACTGCCCTGTTAGTCCACTTGCTCCCAGCATGGCTGGGTCCGTTCAGGGACTCTGAGCCTCAGCCCCAGTGTGACCCAGCCAGCTTCCCTCCCCGAGTGGGGAAGAGGCTGATGAGCATGTAACTGGTGCTCATCAGGCTGGAGAAGGCTGCTGAGACTGCAGGGTGTGGTGAAGCACTGGCAGGGAAGTGCGACATACTGGGGGGGAGAAGTGCAACATAGTAGGGAGCAGAAACTCAAAGGTAGAAGGCTCCGGAAGGAGCAAGGCCCTGTCCAAAGGAGCTTGGGGGCTGTGGCGAGAGATGGAGAGGAGCCTGATATGGGTACAAGAGTTTCTGAGTCCTGGAAGACAGTCCCAGTGCAAAGACTCTGTGTCTGGCTGTGGCCTCGTATCCCCAGGAAGGAGTGCATTGTTTGTTAAGGACTTAGTCAGCAAACCAAGTCGCTACATCAGCCAACCAGGCTGGGAAATTATTGAGGAGCCCTAAAGAGAGGGAAACTGAGGCTGCGAAGTTGCAGGGGCACACCCCCTAATGCCACAAGCCGATGTGGTGGAGGTACCCCACCCACTTACACACAGGCCAGGGCTGGAGCTGCAACATCACCCCCTAGTACACACTGAGGCAGCCAGGCTTGCCCTGTCCTTAGTTTTTGGTTTGCCCCTTAATGGAAATCAGGGCCTGTCTGGATTCAGATCGTGGTTCAGGTTCAGCACCCTCATTTCAGGAGTGGCTGGTGCCAGGGCTGCACTTGGAGGCCCTTCTGTGTGGGACATGGCCCATCTGGCTTGCACATGTTCACCTCCTCCATCCCCTTCAACAGACCACCTGGAAATGTTCTAGAGCAGACTCCAGCCCCCCCAGATTTCACTGGGACAGTGGCTGTGAGAGCCCATAATTCCTGTTACTGAAGTGGAAATGCTCCCCCACACCACTCCCTAAGCCTCTCTTGGGCTGGAAAGCTTCATTCATCCTATCCTGGCAGGAAGGGGCTATGTCTGGCCAGTCCCACTCCCCCAGTGATGCCCAGTGGCCAGCAGCTTGGAAAGGAGGTGGTTGGCGGGGGTGAAGACTCCCAGGGAGTCCACCTCTCTCCCCAGAGCTGGCAAGTGGTCAGAGCTTCCTTGCAAAGCCAAACCTACAAGCTCAAGGGCTTAGGGACTGACCATGGGCTCCATCCGGATCCTTCACTGTCTCGCCTACCCTGCCTGCTGGGGTGTGTGAGCCACAGGCCAAGGCTGTGTTTCTGGCTCCCCAGATCATTTGCTTTGCAGTAATGGGGTAGAAGGGGTGAAATCTCTCAGCAAGTGGCTGTGCAAAGTCCAGGGTGTGCAAGAATTAACGATTCCTTGGGGAAGGCTGCTAGCATGCCCCCCCCACACACTTCCCATGAGCCTCTCTGCCCTTGCCCCTGCTCACCCCTCACCCACCCCCAGCAATTTGCATCTCCATGCCGGGTCTCTCATGTCTTCACCTTCCCAACTGATGCCACAAGGCTGGCTCCTAGTGGGTCTGGAAGGGAAGGGAATCCATGCCACATGAGCCAGGGCGACTGATTCTAGGACCTGACCCTAGCTAATTTTGACTGTGGGTGGAGAGCAGCCTTTGAGCAAGGAAGAGGGGTGGACAAGGGCTGATGAGTAAAACTGACTCAAGGGGTTTCAGGATGGCTGAGATCTGTGGGATGACCCATGGTGCAATCATTTAATCCCGCATGGGCCAAGGCACTGGGGATAGGCAGCAGGGACCATCCCGCCCAGGCCAGGATTTTCCTTCCCTGTCCATGCCAGCTAACCCCAGTGCTGTACACTTCTTTAGAGCAGTACCCTGCCCACACCAGCTAACCCCAGTGCCGTGAGCTTCCTCGTGTCCTGCCCATGCCAGCTAACCCCAGTGCCATGAGCTTCCTCGGAGCAGTGTCTTTGTTGCCATGGTTTGGATTCGGACCTTGCAGATTAGCACCAAAGCTTTGACTCATGTTCTGTTGCCTCTGTCCCTGCTCACCCTTTGACACCCTCTCTTCCCTTCTTTCCCACAGCAAGTAAATCTTTAACGTGGGCACAAAGCAGCCAGCCCAGGGCTCCTCACGCCTCATGTCAACGCTGCTCCCCGTTTCGCAAAGCAACTCAGGCAAGTCCCAACAGTTCCTGCACAAGAGGAAAATTCCACCCACTCTGACAACAGTAGAGCAAAGAGAGGCCATGCCAGAGTTTGGTTTGGTTTGCGATCTCCCTAGAGTACAAGGCAGTGGCACGACACCCACATGTCAAGCAAGGTCATGGGGAGGGCAAAGCACTGGAACTGGTGCCAGGCTTCCCACCACAAGCCGTTGCGAAAGCTGGGGGTTGGATTCCAGCCCTCGCTCCTCTGCAGGGAGAGCCTGGGACTTATTAGGCGGGACGAGGCTGCTTTGGAAAGTTGGCAGTGTTCAGGTCCTTGGGGGGCAGCAGGAATCCACCCTGCCATCTCTCTCAGCTTCCCCATCCTGGCAGGTTCAGTGAGGAAGCTGGGCAGCTGGGAGATTCCACTGCAATTTCGCTCACCCCTTCAAGAATTGGGGCACAGACTGAATATGGTGACTGCCACAGTCCTACTGCCTTTGGCTTGCTTCCTGAGTCTGGCCCCTTTGGCTCAAAGCCTCAGCACAGAAGGCAGGGGCCTCGACTTCTCGGCTCATCCCTTTGTCACGGTCTGGAATGCCCCGAGCCAGGAGTGTAGCACAAAATACCACGTGCCCCTCGACCTGGGGGTCTTTGATGTGGTGGTGAACCGTGGGGAGTCCTTCCTGGGCCAGGCCATGACCCTCTTCTATAGCAACATGCTGGGCCTCTACCCTCACTACACAGCAGCTGGGATGGCAGTCAATGGGGGCGTCCCCCAGAACGGCAGCCTCCAGGCTCACCTTGAGAAGGCACGTCAAGACATTGAGGCCATCATCCCGGAGCCGGGCTTCCAGGGCCTAGCAGTGATTGACTGGGAGAGCTGGCGACCTGTATGGGAGCGGAATTGGGACTCTCTGGAAATCTACAAGGCGAAGTCTGAAGAGCTGGTCCGGGAGCAGCACCCCGACTGGCCCACTGACAGGGTGACTGAGCAAGCACGGGAGGAATTTGAGCAAAGTGCTCGGGCCTTCATGGAGCAGACCCTGGCGCTTGGTGAAAGCCTGAGGCCAGGGGGCTTTTGGGGTTTCTACGGCTTCCCTGACTGCTATAACGATGACTTCAAAGTTGCCAACTACACAGGGGAGTGCCCTGCTCTGGAGCAGCAAAAGAATGAGCAGCTCCAGTGGCTCTGGAACCAAAGCCGGGCGCTCTACCCCAGCATCTACCTGCCCCAGGAGCTCCGGCCGACAGACAAGGTTGGAGCCTTCGTTATTCACCGCGTGGATGAGGCTTTCCGGGTGCAGGGGCAGTTGGGGGCCGCCAGCCTCCCTGTCCTGCCTTACGCCCGCATCCAGTATGATGGCACAGAGGACTTCCTCTCACAGGTGATGCCCCCCCAGCAATCCCATGCCCCTTAGCACTGCCAAGGCTGGGCTGCCTGCCTGGCTCTGTTGACAGTTGCTGAACTCTGGCTTGTCCCTGGGGCCAGCAGCTGCTTCCCCACCTCCCTACCAGCCGCTGTTTCTCCTATCTCAGCAGCATCAGGCCATGCATGGGGGTGGGGGAATTGCAGGAGATCACCTAGCTGCTAGGTGAGGAATGGTGTCTCCCTTCTTCCAGCCCAGGGACTTTTTCTGCCTTTTCTTCTCATCATCCCCCAGGGCAAGAATGGAGAGCCCCTGTCAGGGGAAAGGGAAAAGAGAGGAAGTCTAATGTAGGGAGACAGCTCAGGGGGTGGGGGGGGAGAAGGATGAAGATAGTTTGGAGGGCAGAGGGGGGGATCCACAGGAGTTCCAGTGTGGCTGGGTCTGGAGGGCTATGTCCACACGTAGATGCTTAGTTCAAAATAAGTTAATTCGAAATAAGCTAATTTAAAATAAAATCATTATTTCAAATTAACTTAAATTGAAATAAGCAAAAACCTCAAATCGAAATAGCAAGTCCAGGCACAGGACTTGCTATTTTGACTCAGGAGAGGGGCACTATGGGAGGTGTGGCAACATGGCCCCCTCCCTGGGCCATGCCCCCACCCAACATATAGAAAAAGGAAGGCACCCTGGGAAGGAGAAGGGCAAAAGTGTTAATTCAAAATAATGGTTATTTCAAAATAACACATCCAAATGGCATAACTTTGAAATAACCATTTCAAAATAACGGCTATGTCGATTTCACCCTAGGTTTTACTATTTTGAAATAAGGTTTGTTATTTTGAAATGACGGGGCTCGTCATTTCAAAATAACAAAACGTCGTTCAGACATGACAACTTTTAAATCGAAACAACAACTGTTGTTTCGATTTAAAAGCTACGTGTGGACATAGGCTCAAGGAGAACAATACTTTCAAGCAAACAAAAGATCTGGGCTCGTGGAGGGGTTCTCTGCTGCCTGCCCGGTCCAAGCTAGTCCCCTGCCTTTGCATCTCACTTCCTGCAAAGAAAAATACCTCCCCAACTCAGCTGACCACGCAAGTGAATCTACTGCTCCTATCCCACCCGAGCACAGCAGAAACCTGGCTTTGTTACACTGCTGCCGCCCCTGCAGCCTGAGTGGTCAGACAGCAGCCAGGGCCATGCTGGTGTGTTTCTGAATCAGAGGGGACATAAAGTTCAGTTTTCTAGAACAAAAAGAACTGGACAGCCCACAGGTTCTTTGCTGAGATGCCCCCAGGCTGCCCTTTCAGTCTGGGCTATGCCCACTCTCAGGGCCATGACCACACCCTCACCCCCCACCTGGTCGGTTGGCTGCCTCTGCTCCAGCACAGCCACACAGGTTACCAAAGCAGCCCGTAGACCCTGCATTTGCCTCAGAGAACCCCACGTTTTCTGATCAGGCTTTGCCATTGCCTTGGGGGGGTGGCTTCTGTTGTTTCCAGCTATCTCACTACAGAGTCTTAATTGCTTCTTCCCTTTACCAGAAGGAAAGTTGCCTTAATCAGGTGTGTGATTGTTTGTAGATCAAAGACCCATGTGATGGCAGCCATTAACACCTTTCAGCATAACACAGAGGTAATGGGGCTCTGGCACTGGCTTTCAGCCACCTGCTTACACAGAAGATAACCACAGAGGTTCCTCAAAACTGAGTGGCAGTGGTTGTCTCCCACTGTGCCAGAAGGGGAAGAGATCTGTGTGGGAAAGATGGACCCTAAGGGAACAACCTCCCACATTACCTTCATGATTCTTCTCTGCTTCTGTCTCTCACCATGCAGGAAGACTTGGTCCACACCATCGGGGAGAGTGCATCTCAAGGTGCCTCAGGTGTTGTGCTGTGGGGGAATGAGGATTACAGTCGCTCACGGGTGCGTTACATGGGAGTGGGAATCCTGGCCAGGGTACAGAGCTGCTGTGCTCAGCGGCTAGGAAGGGGTCTTGTATTGTGCAACTGAGTGTGCTGAGAATGGGTGCCCTGGGAGCTGTTTCCCCCAGCACACTGGAGCCGGGAGGGTGACTCCTAGGGGGACCGTGTGGATGCTGTGTGCTTGATGCAGGGGAGCACAGCAAGAAAACAGTCCCCTTTGCTTCCCTGAAAGTGCCCTGTCTGGGTGTGTGTCCTCTGCAGGAGTCCTGCCTAGCACTGAAGGAGTATGTGGATGGGATCCTGGGGCATTACATCCTGAATGTGACCCACAGCACCTTCCTGTGCAGCCAGGTGGTGTGCTCCAGTCATGGGCGCTGTGTGAGGCGGGATGGGCACCCCGAGGCGTTCCTGCACCTCAGCTCCACCAGCTTCACCATCCAGAGTCACCGCAGCCAGCCCCACCTCCGCCCACGGGGACAGCTGGCTAGGGTGGACCATGCCACCCTGGCAGAAGAGTTTGGCTGTCAGTGTTACACTGGCTGGGATGGGGCACAGTGTGAACACAGGGTCAGCCCAGAGAGCAAGAGCCACAACAGAGTTAGCCAAACACTAGGGCACAAACATTTTTCCAGTAGGGCTCCAGGCATGACCCAGTTAGCTTAGGCACTTTAACCTATCATATACAAAATAATTCCTTGACCAATCCTAACATACTGCAAAATAATCATACTTTGTTATCTTAAGTTATGCAATAGACTGAAACAATTAGAGGATGAGACAGAAATCACTCAGCTACACAATAGATAACTGGGTGCCACAAAGACAGAACAATAAGACATGTGGATTGTATAACTGCATCTAAAGATTTGTTTCTTTATTTGGTGGTAGTAGGTATCATTAGGCTATTTCAAAAGGCATAGCCGTGTTAGTCTAGTCCAGTAAAAAAACAACAAGGAGTTGTGTGGCACTTTAAGACTAACAGATTTATTTTTTGCATGAGCTTTCGTGGGAGAAGATCCCACTTCCTCAGATGCTTCAAAGATGGGTGAACTTACAGAAAGGGATGAAACTAAATGCAAGGGGGTGTAAAACATAGGATCAGGTCATAAAGTAACAGCAAATCAGAGCAGTTTACAGGCTCAAACCATGGGAAACCTGAAGTCAAATTACCCTTTTTAATTTTGCTCTGTTTGCTGTACAGGATGCTGATCAGGTGGTTTCTGAGTTTCTGTGAGAGAATATGACATAATCTCTCACTGTAGTCTGTGTAATATGTCAATTGTAAAGGATTTTTTACCTTCAGTCCATTAGGTATAATGTCCAGTTGTTAAGCAGGACTTAATCGAGACTATGGATTCTTTTCCCATTACAAAGGGTAATTTGACTTCAGGCTTCCCATGGTTTGAGCCTGTAAACTGCTCTGATTTGCTGTTACTTTATGACCTGATCCTATGTTTTACACCCCTTGCATTTCGTTTCATCCCTTTCTGTAAGTTCACCCATCTTTGAAGCATCTGAGGAAATGGGATCTTCTCCCATGAAAGCTCATGCAAAAAATAAATCTGTTAGTCTTAAAGTGCCACACAACTCCTTGTTGTTTTTTTATCATTAGGCTAGCATCACTTTCTTATCAGCCTGATGGTTGCACTGTTCTGAAGTCGTTTCAGGAAAGGGTAGATGTGACCAGCCCAGGACTTGACTCGCCCTTTTTATCTCTGACATCCTGGCACCCTGCAAATCTTGCACTTCCTTACAGGGAACTGTGGTAAACCACCCTGGACCCCTCAGAAACACACCCAGCCATGTCACATCCCTACTATCCTCAGTTCAGCCTGCTGGCAGTGGGAAGGGCATCCCACCCAGAGAGAGCTCTGTCACATCCTCAGTGGGGAGAGATTTAGAGTGCATCGCCCAAAATGTGAATCGTAACAAGCAGTCTGCTAGTTCCAGTGTAAACCTCCTACACTCAACCAATGTCCCCGGCACTGCCACTCAGGCCCATGGTTTTTTTTTTTTGGTCTGCATGTATGTGAGTGATTGATGGACGCCATCTTGGCTGAGGCCCTGAGGACTGAAGGGGTGAACCTGCAGAGTCAAGAATTAGTGAGTCCTCTGCCAAACTCTCATGCCTGTAACATACACACCCATCCACCTATGCACCCACTAGTGAACAGAAACACATGGGCATTTGTAAGGTCACCCGCCAGTTTCTGGGACAAACTGAGACAAGGAGGCTGGAAGAATGGGTTTGGGACGGGAATTCTGAGCTTAAGGGGGAACACGCAGGAGAGGGAGGGGAGCTACATCAGAGAGGAGGGTGTAAAGGGGGTTGAGGCCAGCACTGTTGAAGGGGACATAGTGCTAGTGAAGGCGAGGAAGCAAAAGTAAGAGGAGATGTGGCCTGCTGTAGGACTGATTTTGTGACAGGGGTAGCACTGAAGACTCCTGGTTTGTTTACACTGAGGGCAGGAGTGAAGCACTGGGTGGCCAGGCACACACTAGCGCTGCTTCATCGATTGTGCAGAAGTGTGGACACTGTGGCCATGCTAACTCTGGCCACAAGGAGACCTGTACTGCCCGTGTCCTGATGTCGCCACTGCTCTGTGCTGTACGCTAGCTCAAAGCTGGCACGTCTGTGCCACGTAGATGCAACCTGAAGGATCCCAGCTCCACTCCAAGACTGAGCTGATGCTGAATTCCCTCAGGAACTGTGAGTGGGACAAACTGGGCCTCACGGCTCCTGGGTGGAGCTTTTGATGCTGGGTCATTGGTGGCTGAGCCAGATGAAGTGAAAAGGGCTGAGCTGGGTAGGCTGTGAATGAGCTGGGCTGGGCTGGGTGTGACTGGACCAGATCCGGTATGATGTGAATGAATGGGCTGGGCTGGGTGTGAATGGACCAGATGCCATATGGTGTGAATGGGCTGGGTCGGGTTTGAAGGGCCCAGGTCCGGCAAGATGTGACTCGGCCGGGCAGGGTGTGAATGGGCCAGGTTTGTCATGGTGTGAACCGGCTTGGCCAAGCTGGGTTTGAATGCCCCAGGTCTAGCAAAGTGTGACTGGGCTGGGCTGGGTGTCAATGGACCAGATTTGGTACAGTGTGAATGGGCTGGGTTGGGTGTGAATGGACCAGATCTGGTACGGTGTGAATGGGCTGTGTTGGGTGTGACTGGACCAGATCTGGTATGGTGTGAATGGGCCGGGTTGGGGGTGAATGGCTCAGGTCCGGCAAGGTGTGAATGGGCCGGGCTGGGAGTGAAAGTACCAGATCTGGTATGGTGTGAGTGAATGGGCTGGGCTGGGTGTGAATGGACCAGATGCCGTATGGTGTGAATGGGCTGGTCTGGGTGTGAATGGACCGGATCTGGTACGGTGTGAATGGGCCGGGTTGGGGGTGAATGGCTCAGGTCCGGGAAGGTGTGACTGGGCTGGGCTGGGAGTGAAAGGACCAGATGCCGCATGGTGTGAGTGTGCCGGGCGGGGTGTGGAAGGGGTGGGGGCAGCACCGAGCACGTGACGCTGTCCGGGCCGCAGCCTCCGGGCGGCAGGGGGCGCTGTGGGGCGCGGGGAGCCGGGCGGCGGCGGCGGCATGTCAGTAACCGGCCGGGCCGGGCGGCGCGGGGCCCTGCGGGGGCGGGGGGCGAGGCTGCCCATGGCGGCCCGGGGAGGCGGCGCTGCGGGCGGGCACACACCGGCCCCACGCCTGGCCGGAGGCTCGCTGCGGGGCCCGGGGCCACAGGCTGCAGGGAGGCCCCGGCGTTACCCGGCTCTCGGCGCGGGAGCCGTCGGGGAGGAGACGGGCCCGGCTGGGCCTGTAAAACGCCGGGCAGCCTTGGGGCTCTGGGTCCCTCTGGGCCCCATCCCCGCAGCGGGGCAGGCGGCTGCGGCTGGATCCGGAGCCCGAAGGGGAGGATTAGGCTGAGCCCGAGGAGCGGGGAAGCGGAAGGATGCCCCGGGAGTGGGGCTGAAGGGGGCTCCCCACCCTGCCAGGGGAGAAGGGGCTGAGGGGCTGGCCGCTGTTTTTCACTCCCCTGGGTACGTGTGTCTGTGTCGGACCCAGTCCTGCAGGAACTCTCCTTGGCTGCCCCCTTGGTGGCTTTGATAGCCACGACTCCCGTCCCAGTGCCAGCAGGATGTTTGCTGGGGCCAGATGGGGTCTGTCCGTGTGCCCAGGCGCGTGTTGACATTGGGAGTTGCTCAGACAGACGGTCTCTGTGCTCTGAGCCGCATAAACACACCCCTGGTGGTGTCAGCTGGGGCTCTGCCAGAGTCAGCTTTTCCCCAGAAGTGCTGTGTGGGTGTCAGCTGGGGCCATGGCAGGGCGAGCTTTCCCTTGGCAGTGCCCCTGAGGTGCCAGATGGGATCCTAGCAGGGTGATCTTCCCTCTGACAGTGCCCTGTGGGCACCCGGCGGGCTAAGTTCATGTTTGCCTTTCTCCCCTCATTCTGGCACCCTGAATCTTGGGTGCCCTCGGGGCACGTGTGTGGTCACAGACATGTGCTGTGCCGGGTGCCATAGTGAATGCTCCTCTGTCTGCCCCGAGCATTTGCACTGGTGTCTCGTCATGTACCTCACTGAAACCCCAGATACCGGGTCTAGTTAGACAGCCAGGGCTAGATCACGGCCTGGCAGGGGGGCTGCCCACTCTTGTGGGCTGTCCTCCCCACCACGGTGACACCCTGTTTGGAGGTGGGGTGGTCCAGCCTAGCTGGCACTGGCGGTTGGGTCCAGGATCTGTAGCCAGCTGGTGGTGGGGAGGGTCTGGAGCTGAGGAGATGCTGCAGTGAAGGGGGTGCCCGGGGCCCACATCTTGGCCAGCGCTCTTGTCCCCAGACTGGCTTGTTTGCAGCAGACCAGCTAGCTCGGGGGTGAGGTGAGAAGGATGAAGTTGGGTGTCAGCAGGGTACCACTCAGGCTCATTGGGGCTGGATTTTTGTGGGGCAGCAGGTCCCCCTCTTTAGGCCAGGACCTGGGACTTTAG
This sequence comes from Podocnemis expansa, assembly GCA_007922195.1. Classification (NCBI taxonomy): domain Eukaryota; kingdom Metazoa; phylum Chordata; order Testudines; family Podocnemididae; genus Podocnemis; species Podocnemis expansa. Next base: position 6,105,794 of record ML681978.1, read on the forward strand.
CTCTGAAAGCCCCTGCCATAATCTGGCCCTGCAGACCGTGTGTGGACAGGATCCCTTCTCACTTTGGCCTCACTGATGTCCTCTGCACTGACAGCACTGTCTCTGCTACCCCATTCTTGGCCTCTGTGCTGCAGCTGCCCTCAAGGGTCAGTTCATGACCTTCCCTGAGAGATCGGGCTGAGAACCCACCAACTCGGCCCAGGGGACAGGTCTGGTCACTGCTGGCTCAGGCTGGGTTTGAACTGAAGTGCTGCTGTCCTTGGGCATGGTTTTTCGCTCTCCTTGAGTGAGTATGGGCCAGCCCTGGGGAGGGGCTGCCCCACACCCATTTACATTCTAGGCCTGTGGGCCAAGGGCTTTGCTGTGCGTTTAAACAGACACGTCCTTCACTGCTGGAAAGCAGAACTGTGTGTGTGTGTCTGTGGTCAGCTGAGGACCGTGCAGTTTCCTGCAAAGGACTTGTGAAAGAGGCAGGCCTGTGTCTCCAGGGCCTTATTCAGAGCTAATCCCCGGGCAGGGAGAAGACAGAGCGCAGGACCCCAATTGGCGTCGGCGCTGGGCAGGGTGAGTGGGCACCGTGCGAACGCACGCTGCCTGGCTAGCCAGAAACCTTCGCAGTTCCACTGCTGGCTTGGTGTATGTCTCATGCCTCAGTTATCCCATTTGGGGTGAAGACACCTACCCTGCAAAGGTGTCCAGTTGATGCCTTTGGCTTTTGTGCCATCACTGGGGCTGAATGGGTGTCTCATGGAGAATGGGGCAGGTGTGCTGTGGTGAACAAGGCTCCACCAAAGCAGAGAGCCCCCTTATTCAGGTCCTTTAATATGAGGGTGGAGAAAGCCCTGGGGCCAGGGCTGTGGCTTGGGTCGGGGGGATCTCCAAGCGAGGAGGTGAGCTGGGATTCTTCAGCCAGTGACAGGCCAGCAGCTGGGGCTGACTGCCCGGGGATGGATTGTGCAGGAGCAATGGGGCGCAGGGCTGTCAGATCTGGACTGTCCCAGGACACAAGACATCCACCAGCCTCAGTATTGAGCTCCTGCAGAGGTGGGGCTGGGAGCCCACCTGCCTGCCCAGGCCAGGCGGGTCTCAGTCTCCAGGCACTGACCAGGAAGCAGTTGTTGCTAGCACTATTGAGAAACTGGCTTTGCTTATGCTTCTTCACACAAACTGCCTGTGGCTTACCAGAGCCATCCGGCTCTTTGCAATGGGAGCTGCCTGGGTCCCGAAATTCAGGCCCCACTGATGAGCAGGGGGTCAGCATCTCCAGACTGCCCCTGCTGAGGCCCCCTTCCCCCCCAAGTATGCAAGTGGGGAAGAAAGCACAAGACAGAGGACAGCCAGTGGTTTGGTCTCACAGGTTTTTAATGCTGGTGAAAGGTGCTGGTGAGAGCGACTTGCAGACGGGTGCTCTGGTAACAGGAAAGGCTGGGGCTGCAGTAGCTGGGGGTCCCCACCCCCTTCCCAGTCAGCAGCTGTGCCCCACTCTCCACGGTGCACCCTGCTAGGGGTGGCTGGTGTCTCCTTCTGGCACCTCTCAACCCAGGGAGTGGAGGAAGCCTGGCGGCAGTGACTGTGCACATTGTAGTTTTGCAAGGTTTGTGACCCTGCCAGAATGGAAGGATTGAGAGGCAGGGAGGGGATTTCACACGCCTGTTGGCGAGGTGCATCTCCCCTAGTGTGGGTTGCTCACATGGGTCTGATCCAGCTGTCTGGCTAGACTGACACACAGGGAAGTTGTCAGTGCCAGGGCTCACTGCTGGCTCCTCAGTGGGGTCTGGCCGGGCACAAAATGAGATGGTGCACGGACCTCCACGAAGGTGGAAGAGCTGAACTGGATCAGTGCATCTATCTGGAATGGACTGCACGTGCATATCTCACTTCACCCAGCCCAGCCTGACGCAGCCCCTTTCCTGCTTTGTCCTGAGGTCAAAATGAGTGGGCAACCAGGACACATGAGATGAGTTGGTGGTTCTCAGCCTGGTCCTTCTTGGATGGGCATCCAGATCACAGAAAGTGATATTGCGCTGTCACTGGTCTGCCCTGTTGGTCTCTGCAGGGAGGAGTCAACCAGTCCTGGGGTCCAGTCTCCGCGGTGGGGTTTGCAAAATCCCCAAGCCTCTGTTTCTCTGCAGGAACAGGGTGTCTGGCTTGAGATGGCTTTAGGTCACCTTTGCTCTCCTTTTACACTTGGACCTGCTGTCAATCAGCCCTGGATGTGAGCTAGAGCATCCTTGAGGCTATTCCAATTTCCACTCTGTATCCATGGCTCTAGGGGTCATCTGCTAGGTGCGACTAACTGGAGCCCAGCGCCCTTTGGCCCACACCCCTTTGGCAAGGCAGGGAATGGGACTGTCACATTTCTGCTCTGTCAGCCTCATGGGGCCTGGAGAACCCCTGGGCTAGCAGATATTCCTTTGGCCCTTTCCACCCATTTTGTAGTGGTAGATGTGGTATTTATAGGGCTTGTTTTGTATGTGTGTTGGGGTGGGGGGTGTTCAAAGGCTCACTTGGAAACAGAAACAATTAAAAGGAATAAACTCTCCAGGTACCAGGTGTAACGAGGCGGTGACAGCTCTGCTTGCTGTGTCTTGGGAATCTTTGCCTGCTTGGTCTGCCATCAGGGCGAATGGGTTCTGTTTCGGAGATGCTTACAGTGGTGCCACTGCACCAGAGGCCAGATCTGGTGGAGGCCTGCGCTGAACTCATCAACGAAGAGTGGAAGAAGAGCAAGACCTCACGTGTGCACTCGCTCCAGCGCTCCACAGACGACTTCCCTGTGTGCTTGGTGCTGATTAAAACCCCAAGGGCCACAGAGGCTGCTGCTGAAGGGAAGCCGGTGAAACCCCAGAGCCAGGTCCTTGGGCACGCCAGGTTGTCCCGCGTGGTCGGCCGGCCCAAGAGCTTGTTTGTGGAAACGGTTGTGGTCTCCAGGGCGCTGCGAGGCCAGGGCTATGGCCGAAAGCTGATGGAAGCCACTGAGCGGTACGCTGAGTCCAGGGGCTACAGGCACCTGCACCTCACAACACATGACAAGCAGGACTTCTATGCCCACCTGGGTTACACCTTGTCTGAGCCGGTGCAGAGCCTCGGGTTCATGGGCTCCTTTGTCCCTGCGGAGTTCCTGCAAATGTTCTCGGGCCCCCCACTTCAAGCTAGAGCTCCTGCTTTGGGACTGGGAAAGGTCAGCTTTTCCCCCACCCAACTTAGCAGCAGGATCCTGCCACCCCTACCGCCCTCCAGGCCCCCTGACCACCACACAACCTCTCTGCATTTGCCACCACCGCCACCATTGCCTCCGTCTTCATCTCCACCAACCTGCTCTTTGCACTCCTTGGCAGCTTCACCTCATCGTACTTCCCCTTCCTACTCTGCGACCACTGCTGCTGGATCACTCCCCCAACCCCCTCTACCTCCACCCATGGCCCCCCCTGGGCCTCCACCATGCCACCTCCCTCTGCCAGGCCAACCGGCTTCTTCCAGCCCCATCACCTCCAGTCTGCCAGGGAAGAACCCAGGTGGTCAAAGTCAGCTGGACACGCCATACCGTGACCTCAAAGGACTCCCTATCTTCTGGATGAAGAAGGACATTTGACACCCACACTGTGCCAATAAGATGCTGATTAAATGTTGTGGATGGGGAGAGCCTCCCTCACCTTCCCCATTGCTTGGTTGGTTTAATTTGTATTGTGCTACCATGAACTCCCATGGGGGGTGGTCCTTTTTCAGCCACAGGATAACAACTGGTAAATCAGAGCTTTTGGGGGAGCCAGCCTCTCCTGGTCCAGCGAGGTGAGGTGCCTGTGGCTCTGAGATGTAGAGATGCCCATGCAAGCCTCCTCCTTACATCATGGGGGAAACAGTGGGGGAAATCTCTTAACAGCAGCAGAATCAGCCTCATGATTTGGGGACCCCTGTGCTGCCAGAATGGGGAGCTTAGTCGCCAGCAGGGAGGCATTTTAGGTATGGATGTGGGACTTGGAGCTGAAAAGAATGGATGCACATGTCCAACGCCATTAAGCTCTAAGCCCTGCTAACAAATCTCTTGGGGGCTGATGTTGGTTGGTGATGAAGCTCTGACTGGTTATCCTTGCCCAAAGTCACCCACGGTGGAGCTAGGAATAGCGCATGGGTCTCTCATTTCCCACGCTAGGGCTCTATCCACTAATCTACACTGCTCACTCCAGGCATGGAGTCTCCTGCTAGCCCAGAGCAGAAGGTGCATCTTTCCTTGGGGCCCCTGTCATAGCTGTGCTCATCCAACCTACCCATAGCTGTGTTAAACCCCGTGAGAGCTCCCAGTCCTCCATTTCTTCCAGCAGTTGCTAGGGATGGCAGCCCAGGGCTGTCCTGTCCCAAAGAGGGCTAACCCTGGGCACAGGTAATAACAGGGTAAAGTGTTGGGTATGTTAGTGGGAGACCCTGGGCTGAGCACTGTCATCAGCTAATGCCAAGCATGTTCTAGCTGAGATGTGGGGGCTGGAGCACTCCTAGGCCACCAGTGTACTTCACAGCCAGCCACAGGGTGCTAGTCACACGATGGCACCAGTACAGGACAGACATGAACATCTCTGATCTGTCAGGCAGATGGGGAGAAGGCAACTGCTGGCCACTTGGTGAAAACAGGTCCTTTCGGGGGCATTTCTAACTAGGCAGGATGAGAGACTGGAAGATGTTCACTGGGCATGCTACAGACGAGGAGGTCAGAAGGTGGCATTGAGGAGATGCGATCCTTCTCATTTGAGAGGAGAGGCTTGATGAAGGATGCAGGCTCCAAGCTGGTGCTCTTCTATAAGTTCTCTCATCTATTATTTCAAGATTACCAGCTTCTTGCCCAATGCTTTAATTTAATTATAAGCTCCTCCCTGAGGGTGGATTAATTGAATTGGGATGGAGCTAAAGCCCTATGTATACAGGCTGACAAGCAGAAAGGGTTAGCTGAAGGGACTGGGCCTTCTCATGAACCCTTTATGGCACTTGGGCCCAGCTTGCCATATCCTTCATGCCTTGCCAAACCTTGTGATGTGACTCACGGGATGCCATGGCCAGAACAGGGACCCTTGTGTTTATCTGTGGACATCCTGCATGACACAGGCCAGAGACAGGTCCCACAGTAAGTTCTGGAGCTGGTCTTTTGGAGAAACATCCATCCTGTATTTAAAAATTGTCCGTGATGGAATATCCACCATGCCCCTTGCTCTGTTGTTCTTGTGGCTGGTTACAGATGCCCCTATAGTGGGAACATGCTAGGGGCACAGGGAGGTTATGGATCGTGACCCAAGCAATGGGAGAGGCTAGAACAGCTAGTGCGGCTAAGCCGTGAACTTCCCCAGATGGTACTAAATGCTGGGAAACCCCATTGTGACAGCGTGTTTTGCAAGGAAGGGAATAAATGCAATTATCAGCTCAGTGGGCTAGTCTCTTTCCAAATGGCCTTTGTTCTATCTGTTGGAGCAATCATGGTCCGTTCCAACCCACAAGGCTCCTTTGTGATGTGCTGTGAGCAATTTGGCAGCTTGTTTCGTAACCAAAGGGACATCTTGGTAACAGACAAGAAACCTTGCCACAGCTCTGTCTGCTCTTAAAACTGAGGTGAGAAGTGGCTGGTGTTCTGTGTGGCTAGGTTAGTGAGATATGTTCATGGTTGCCAGGTCTATAAGTGGCTGTTAACCAAGATGTGCTGGGATGTGGCCCCCATGTTCTGCGTGTCCATAAACTTCCAGCAGTGGGGAGTGAACAATGGCCCAGATGACAATAATTGCTGTCTTTGATTTGGTCTCTTGAAGTACCTGGCACTCATCACTATCAGAGACAGATTTCTGCGCTGGGCAGACCATTGGTTTGACCCACTGTGGCCTTTCTTACAAGCTGGGCTGGGTTCTTGTTGGTGGAGTTGTGCTGTATGGCACCATAGAAGAAAGTGGTTCTGTTATTTAGAGCTTGGTGCTTTGGATAAAATAGAACCAGCATCAGACCCACCCCTTCCATCCCCTATTTACTATGCAAGACTCAGTTTCCCCACTGGTGAAGTGCAGCCACTTCTGGGGTGGTACCTCTGCCATGGGCCCACAGGATCCACCTCTGTCTGGTGGTCTGTCGTCAGCTGGATCAAGACTCCTTCATCAGAGACTTTATTACACTCCCATGTGATGAGGGGGACCCTCCGGTCTCATGCACGCTTATCACCCTGCCCTGGGGACGGATGACAGCATCTGTGGGGAAACACTGTTGACATGCAAGTGAGCAATGGGGCTTGCTGGGGCATGAGCCGCAGCTCTTCTGAACCCCTGTGACACCCCAGGGAGACCTGGGGCAGAGTTTGGCTGGGATCAGATGTGTGCTGCACCCTGCTTCCTATTGTCTTTGATGGCTGGCAGCTGGTTGTGTAGCCATCTGTAGTCATGTGGCCATTCACACACCATACACCCCACTGCTGGCCTCTGGGGCACGGCACGGTGTGCGCAGGTTGGGGCTGATTGTTCTGACTAGGCACTGTCTCAGCCAGTACAATGTCTCTGCTGGAGCTATCAGGTGCCTGTGAGACCCTCTCCATCTAAGGATGTTGTTGAGCTGCCTTTGCAAGTTTCCTTTGCAAACAGTTCTCCCTCCCCATTACCTGCCGGTTATGCACACTCATGCACTGACTCTTGGGGACGCCGAGAGCCATGAGGCAGAAGATATTAAAGGTGGGGTAGGTAATATCTTTTATGGGCCCAACTTCTCTGTGTGAGAGAGACAAATGTTGACCCCCAGACTGAGCTCTGCCTTTGGCTTGGGCAACTAAGTCAAAGTGCGCTGTTATGCACAAGATTGGCATCGTTGCTTAACATTAACATGTTTTAGGGGAGCATTTGAGGTGAAGTGGCCCATAACACCCCTGTAGCCATAGAGAGGATGGCAAGGAGTGAGGGAAAGTGCCTAAACAGGGCTGCGAGTCATTTGTGGATTGTTGTAATAAGCTACAAAGCCAGTGGCACTGTGATTTTCAGCGTCTAGCCAAGTTTGGAATTTCTCCTTGTAGGAAAACCGACGAGAGTCCTGTGGCACCTTATAGACTTAACAGATTTCTTCAGGCGTAAGCTTTCGTGGGCTCTAACCCACTTTGTCAGCTGCGTGTGTGTTAGAGTTCCTGAAAGCTTATGCCTGAAGAAATGTTAGTCTATAAGGTGCCACAGGACTTTCATTAGTTTTGCTGTACTCAAACTATCACAGCTACCCCTCTGGAAATTTCATCTTGTAGGCTTCTTTCTTGACTATGTGTCAGTTTCCTTTGAGGCTGAGGACTGAGTGCTCAGATATGGAGGGTGAGCTGTGAGAAACATGTTCACCCACGGGAGATGGGGAGTTTGGAGAGTTAATTCAACGGTGCAGTGAGTGTCTGGTGGTCTCAGTGCATTGGGATGAAGGCAGAACATGTTGTGCCAGGCAGGTGTAGGATCCATGGATCTTGAAAAGTGTGTGGTGGGGAGTACAGAGCATTGTAGCTAAAGGAATACCTCTGAGCAGGCAGCTGTAATAGATGCTTAGCCACTTACAGGACCGACCACTGGATGAGGACAGAGATGCATGCCCCCTGGGTGCATTACATGTGCTCTTGAGTCTTGTGTCTCCATTTAGTGCCTGGTTCATGTAAGAAGGTGAAAGTCTACTACAGCTAAATGGTAGTCCTTTAGCTCCAGTACTACTTATGCTTCTAGGGCAGGGTTCTCAAACTCAAATCATCAGGAAGTGCACATGAGGACTCGTATGTTAGCCCAAAGGCCACACCCCTGGAACCTGTTCATACAATGATATTGCAAATATCACTAACTATAGTGTCATTGTGGGCCGCAGGAAATAATTTTAGGGGCCGCATGCAGCCCATGGGCTGTGAGTTTGAGACCCCTGTTCTAGGGTCATAGGTCAAACCTTGCTCACGGCTCTAGTGAGGCTAGTTACATGCATGCGGGTATTGTAGGGTTGTCTGGTGCATAGGGGAAGCACACAATAGGTTTTCTCATTTGCTGGAATTCTCATACTGCTGTGTTATTGTAGGGTTGCTGTTAGGGGCTGAGTGTTGCATGTGAGCTTGCCGTTGAGTTGTTTGAAGAGCTGGGCTGCGCACACCCAGGTTTGTTATTGTGTGGTTGCACAGGGCTACTTGCAGGTTTGCTCACAAGCACTGGGTTACGCACATAGCATTTCAGGGGCCCAGGAAGTCTGGGTAGCAGTGGAACACATAGCTAAGTGCTGGAATGGCTGGGTTGGGAAAACTCACGCATGAAAATAGATGAAGGCGGGGGAAGACAGCTGAAATCCAAGCAATAAGGTCATTTGTAACTGAGCTCGGGAACAGGCCAGGCAGTGGATTGGGGGGATTAGAATCTAATACAGTTCCTAATCTTTCTCTGAAGATCTCCCGGTCACTGCTGGGGAAAGCAAAGTGGGTGCTGTCCATGGCCCTACACAGCTGGGGCCTGCTCCAAAGCCCAGAGACATCAGCAGGAAGCTTTCCATTGGCACTGATGGCCATCATATCGGGGCGTAAGTGGGGAGAGGTGGAGCTGTTCCATACCCCCTTTCTCTCAGCTTGTGTTCACCTTGTGGCTGCAGAGCATGTGGCATGCAGTAGCATAGTGCATCTGAGCTACGCCGGGGGGGTGGGGGCAGCGTCCTGGCTTGTGAGTGGGAACATTATATCTAAACTCCCCACTGGGGCTGTGGCTTATGCAGCAGCCTGAGAATGAAGGGCTCAAATTCCAGTGATGTCAGTGATTGTTGTCCTCTGAAAACCTGCTCCAGAAGAAGCTTCTTAGTGCCACCCTGCCCCAGGACCCAGCTCCTCCCTCTGTTTCCCTTGGCATGGAGGGCCACTGGGCAGCAAGAAGCCAGCGTTGCTTCATACCTTGCACTGACATGATTAGTGGCTCTGTATGTCACAGAGGTTTGTCCAGGCAGAAGAGAGCATGCAGCTCTCCCATTCCTGGGAGTCCCAGCTGATGCTGGGACCCTGCTGGGCTGGGGGACACAGGCCGGACCCCTGTGACTAGAGCCCCTCCCTGCTTCGCCTCAGATCCACAAGGGTCCTAGCTTCTCTGGGGGATAAGGAGACTAGCAAAACTACCTCCCCTCTTGTGTCCTAGGCTGGGGGCTGAGCAGGGCTCCCTTCCTGGGACTCAGATCCATGGGTGATGCCATGGTTCTTTCCTGGGAGAGTGAGTTTCTGGTCCAAGAGCGACTTGGTGGGAAGCCTCGATCAGGGAAGGGCCAGCCATTGGAGGGGGCAAGAAACAATGGAGATGGAATCATGGGCGCTGACAAAGCCCAGGGTCAGGGCTGGCTGAAACACCAGGGCACAATGCTCAGTAAGTTTCAGTGTCCATCAGGCCTATAATTTGGGAGGGAAAATGAAAAACAAGGAGCAAACTGGGCTGTGGGGTTTTACCTTTCTCAATCCCGGGGCATAGTTTGCGGACTGCCATCCTCCCCAGTAGCCTTTGGACCCCAGCTGGTCATCACTCAACCCCAAGATGACCATGGGCAGTATCAGGATGTGCCATCAAGAGTCCAGCTCTCTGCTGGCATTAGGTCTCCCAGCGTGCAGTGTTGGTGGTATGGGCAGGTTGGTGGACCTGCTATGTTCTCAGTCTTGGGGCAGTCATGTTGGTCACTCCACTTATCTTGGGTGAAGCTAAAGTGGGAGGATAGGGGGTGAGAGAGGAACCTGTGGACAAGCTGTTCTGCTTAACGGTACAACTGGCTTGGCTTCCTGGTCTCATCCTACCTCTGCTTTGCTTTCCCCACCTAGGGCGTCCTTTCAGAAAGGGAGCAGGCAGGGGCCTGGATTGGGCGTAGTCACAGAGCACCCACCATGATGCGAGGCCTAACATTCTGGACCTGCATCCTGTTCCCCTTGGCAGCCGTCCTTCCCGTGAGAGGGCACAGCTGGGAGAGTGCATCTGCCAGCCCCCTTTTCCAGCACAAGCCCTTTGTGGTGGTCTGGAACATGCCCACGGCCAGGTGCCAGCAGCACTTTGGGGTCACCCTGCCTCTTGAGGACTACGACATTGTGGAGAACCAAGGCAATGAGTTCCAGGGCCAAAACATGACCATCTTCTACAAGAACAAGTTTGGACTCTACCCCTACATCTCTGCTGGGGGGGAGCCCCACTACGGGGGGATACCACAGAAGGTCCACCTTGGGCAGCACCTAGAGAGGGCCATGGCAGAGATCACGGAGCTGCTGCACCCAGACTTCCATGGTCTGGCCGTGGTTGACTGGGAGGAATGGAGGCCGTTGTGGCAGCAGAACTGGGGCCCCATGGCTGTGTACAAGGAGGCCTCTAAGCAGTGGGTCTGGGAGAGGTTCCCAGAGATGCCCCCCGAGATGCAAGCCCACCTGGCCGAGGTGGAGTTTGAGGAAGCAGCCCAGGAGCTCTTTGAGGGGACGTTGGCGGTGGGGAAGGAGCTGAGGCCTTGGGGTTTGTGGGGCTTCTACAAGTTCCCTGACTGTTTCAACAACAACTGGAAGAAGGGAGAGAATTACACAGGTGAGTGCAGTGCCACAGGGGTGCTGCAGAACAACCGGCTCCGCTGGCTCTGGGAGGCCTCCACTGCCTTGTTTCCAAGCATCTACCTGTCATCCAAGATGCCAAGGGCCAAGCGCCAACGCTATGTGCACCACCGCCTTCTCGAGGCCTTTCGTGTGGCCCGGTTCAGCTTGGAGCAGCCCCTGCCTATCATAGCGTACTCTCGCGTCTCCTATAGGCGCTCTGCTGAGTACTTGTCTCAGGTAAGGCCCGGGGAACGTGGAGCGGAGAAGAACAGAGCTAGGGAGCATGTCTGCCACCTTGGTGGGTGGGAATAGCCCCATGGCAGTGGCCGATGGCCACCAAATTGCACAGGGCACTACTAGGACAGCAAGGGGCTAGCGAAGACGGATACTAAGTGCAAGCCTTGGGCGGGTCAGTGCCAAGAGTAGAAGAGGCCTGGGGCTCCCCCACAGTGCTAGGGGACTGTGTTGTCTTGGCCACATGTGATGTCCTGCAGGCAGGGCTGTAATTAAGGCAGGGCAGCCAGGGCAAAGCCCCGGGCACCCAATTTTAGTGGGCGCCTTTGCAAGGCCCCACTGGGGGACTTAGCCAGCAGGAGAGCTGGCTGGCAGGCCAGCGGGGAGATCGCCCCACTGGGGGGGGTCTGCTGACCAGAGGGGAAAGTGCTGCGCTGGAGAATCCGACTGGGCAGTGGGGAAGGCATCCCACAATTGGACTCCTGGTGGTGGCATGGTCTGGATCCAGCCCACTGCTGATGGCTGGGGTGGGATCGGGCTCCGGGTGGTGGGGGAGGGCGATTCTGGGGCTGCTTGCCCTAGGTGCCAACTTTTCTAGTTCTGGCCCTGTCTGCAGGATGCTAATGTCACCTGCAGGCCAATGGGAGCAAACCTGGTAGGGACCCTCAAAGCCTCCCTGCCCCGGCCCACCATTGTGCGGGCATCGAGCCTGTGGACACTGCCTCTCAGAAGCTGCAGTGGCCAACCACACCAGTGACATGGCCCAGATCAGTCCAATGCCTCCCCTGCGGGGCACCAGAGTTGGCTCCTAGGTTTCCCTCGTCTAACCTCTCTTGTTCCTTTTCTCTCCTCCATCAGGCCGACCTCGTCCATACGATTGGTGAGAGTGCGGCACTTGGTGCCACTGGCCTGGTGTTGTGGGGGGACAACTCCTATGCTCATTCAGCTGTAAGTACCTCCTTAGCCAAGGCTGGGCCATCAGCAGCCCCATCCAGATGCCAAGAGCTGCGCCAGTCTGCGCCTCAGTCCCTTGGCACAGATGGTGCCTGTCCACCTGGCCAACTGTGCAGGGGGAGGGGGCTCACTCTCAGGGCTGTGAAATGAGTGGGTGGGCTCTCAGCTCCCTTCCCTGAGGGCACTGCACAGCTGTCACTGGCTGCAGCCCTTTCTCAGCAGGGAGGCTAATGAGCCAACAGGGCCGGGGAGTCTCAGTGGGGCAGATGGTGGCAGAGTTTGATCCCTGGACACCCAAGTGTCTCCAGTGGAACTGGCTGTAAATGTGTTGTCTTCTGCCTAGGAGACCTGCAGGAGCCTCCGCCGCTACATCATCCGCACCTTGGGACCATATGTGGTGAATGTGACGGCAGCAGCCCAGCTGTGCAGCCGACAGATGTGTCACGGGCACGGGCGCTGTGCGAGGCAGCGCTTTGATGACCTGGAGGCCCTCCTGCACCTCAGCCCACAGCAACAGGGAGGGGACCCCTTGCTGACCAACCGCCTGGGTGTGGACGAGTCAGGCCAAAGTGTGTGGGTGCAGTTTCGCTGCCACTGCTTCCGTGGGTGGACGGGTGCTCACTGTGAGAAGCAGGAATGGGCTGATCCCCTCAGGGGCTCGGGCTGCATTGTGCCATCGCAGCATCCCAGTGTCTGCACTGCAAGGCATGACGGCCACATTGTGGGCTCCGAGATCTTCTCCCAGTCTGCCCACCAGGGGAAGACGGAGCTCAGGTGACCACAGGAGCAGGTCCCTGGAAGGGGAGCCTATGGCAACACACAGAGCCTGTGGAGGAGGAAGTCTGGGGGGTGGGCAGGGGCTCCTACACTGACATGCCCTGTGCAGCTTTGCCACTTGAGGATCAGGGATTACCTGAGGCTGCCCTGTCCAGCCATAAGAATCCCTCCATACCCCCAATAAAACCATCACTGAACCCACATTGATCTCCCCTTTAAAGGCCAGGAGATGTCTGGCCTAATCTCCAGATGGGCTCATTCTAAAGTGAAGATCGAGCCCTTTCCTGGGCTGCCTGGGTGGCACATTCCCCACACCCTCTGCCTCTCCACAAAGCATGTGCCCCTGCCCCGGCATGAGCCAAAGGCATAGCTCGATCAGTCACACTTCACAAAAGGCTTTTATTTCCTCTGGGGGACAGGGCTAGAAAGCACTGTAATGGCTGAGTGGGTAATAGCCACTGTTCATTTAAGGATGAACTGCCTGGCTCTTGATGTCCCAGGTCGGGCTGGAGTTTGGCAGGAGGATGGTGCAGTTCAAAGGCGCCCAAATCCCTGGGGACTGCACAAATTTCCAGGGCAAAGATGGTCAGACTTGGCACGAGACCCTGCTGGACAATGGGATCATGAACTCCTCCTTATGAGCCCTGACGTGATGCTGGTGGCATCTTTGGAAGACGGTCAGCTGTTCTTGCTGGTGTCCCAGGAGGGGACCTGGCATTGTGCAAAAGGCTGGGGGATGGAGCACTCCAAGCCCCATGGGCTCAGACACTTCCTTGCCTAGGCAGCAGGTTAAATCCCCTGGATCTTGATTCCCAAGCCTTGGGGCGTGGAACCAGCTCTGTGCTGGCCAGCACCACTGTGGTGTCCCAATGACCAATTGGCATCATTCCAGATCAGATGAGCACCTCCCCCCATCAATAGCTGCCTAAAACCAACTCATTCAGATGAGTTCAGACAAGGGTTTCAGCCAGTCATGGGGCAGCTGCCTGACTAGGACTCTCCCCAAATTGAAGGGGTGGGTTCAGTGACGCCCTACCTTTTTCACCCTGGTTTCTCCTTCCAAAGATCACCCACCGTCATCCTCAGCCCTCCTCCCACGTCCCACCGCCAGAGGAAATTGAGTGGTTTGATATGTGTTATAGCCATGTGAATGAAATATAACTTAACGTGGAGCCCTGTGTCATGCTGGGGAATGTCTCTGCCACCTGAACAACACAAAAGCGCATTGAACAAAGACCAGGGAATCAAGGAGCAGCAAGTAGAAAGCTTGGAACCAAGGCGTTCCACGTACAACCCAAACCTAACACTTTTCAGGGCTCCAATTGAATTAAGTTCCTGGTGGTGATACATTATATGGGCAATTGCATAAACAGCCCCCCCCTCCCAGCCTGGCTTGGTTCATTATGAAATACAGGTCAGAGGCCAAGTGCCTGACATCAGTCAAGTTAATTGCTAAACGCCAATACGAATATTGAAAAGGGACAAGATTTAATAACTAATCAGCTCTGGGAAGTTGGTGCATGCAGCCTTGGTGTAGCCACCTTGTCATGTCACCGCCCTAAAGCTGTTGATTCGTAGCCTACTCAGTTACAAGTACAAAGTACATCAGCTGGGTACATAAGTGGGGATTGGCTTTAACCAATCAGCTTTTTGACCTGTTTGCCGGTACCCAGTGTACCCCTAAGCACGCTGTTCTAAACCCATGCATTGCAGGTGCCCGGGCCTGTGAACAATTATGTTTCTTCTTTGCCTTTGGGACAGCACCATGGTTGCCCAGGGGACGCGCTTCCTTGCCATTGGTGCAGTAAACTGGTTCAGTGGTTTGCAAACTTTTTTCCTTGGGATCCAATTGAAAAAAAAAAAAGATGGCTGCTACCCAACAACTACCTCATTGATCAATGCATTCCAGCCTTTTAGCTGCTGCAGCAGGGGGTGCTGCAACCCAGTACTTCACTTCAGGGTCTGTGACCCAGCACTGGGGCCTGACTCATGATTTAAAAAAAAAAAAAAATACCAACACTTTCATAGGGGGCTCACCAGTGGAGACTAATGGTACTATGCCTGGCTGGGGTGCGCTTGCCACTGGTATTGCACCCCAGCATGAATGTCTCCGCTGGAGGGCACCCTGTGGCTTGCACACCCTAGCTGGACGCAGTACCATGGGTCTTCACCAGTGGGCATGGTACCAATTGTTTCCTGTGGCTTGTGCCCTCCAGTTGGGGGGGGAGCAGTTCCAATTGTCTCCACTGGGGGGCACTCTATGGCCAGTGGACCCCAGTTGGGCACAGTACGAATTGTCTCCACCAGAGGGCACCCTGTGGCTAACTGCTGTAGCAGTTGGCATCACCAAATGACACTCACATGCCAGCAGGGCACACCACTATTCACCTCCACTGGCAGGCTCCCTCTGGCAAGTGCACTCCAGCCAAATTCAGTAACAATTGTCTCCAACCAAGAGCACCCTAAAGCAAGTGCACCCCAGCTGGGCTCTGTACCAATGCTGCCCACCAGAGGGCACCCTATGGTGAGGGCAGGCAGGCAGGTGCAGTACCAGAGCCAGTTAGTAGTGTACCCAACTGGGGGTCCCTTTGCCATAGAGTGCCCTATAGTGGAACAAAATGGTACTGCACCTGGCTGACCCAGCATTGCCATATGGTGCCCACCAGTGGAGGCCATTGGTACTGCACGTGCCTGGGGTGCACGTGCTATAGACCTTGGGCGCCCTGTGGTGGAGACAATTAATACTGCTCTTTTCTGAGGTGCACTCGCCAACTGGGCCATCCTGCATGTGACAGCTCAGGCCAAAATTTACTTCTAACAGCAGCAGCTCTTTGTTACCTGCAGGCTGCTAGTGACTCCTTTGTCTTAAAACCAGCCCCACTTCACCTTGTTGGCTGTGTTCACACAGCACTTTTGTTTCGAAACAACCTCGTTGTTTCGAAACAAAAAAAAACATGTTCACACGACGCACAGTTGTTTCCAAACAAGGGGAAGCCCTTGTTTCGAAACAACTGTTGTTTCCAAACAAGTTAAACCCCATTTGGGGACGAAACAACCTTGTTTCGAAACCCTTGTTTCGAAACAAG
>ML681978.1:6121775-6290126 GCA_007922195.1 Podocnemis expansa
ACAACTTGTTTCGAAATAACCCTGTGCGTGTGAACACAGCCTAAGTCATTGCCTGGGCTGGGAGGTGAGTAGGGGGTTTGGTTTTCTTGTTTAAAGAAAGCCACCCCCCCCCCATGCTGGATATCATTTCCAAACTCCCATCGATATCAGTGGGGGAGGCTGAAGGGGCAAGGACCACAGGATCTGAGCAGAGAAGCAGGAAAGGTCGCCCCATGTAATCCAGGGGATCCCAGAGGCGATCTTTGGGAGGTCATTTGATGTCCATTCCCTGTCATTTTCCTGTATGGTCTGTCTGGGCCCAGCAAATGCCCGTATCCCAGGGCAGACAGTGCAGTAATAGCACATCATGTGGCAGGCAGTATAGTCTAATGGTCAGAGTGCAGTAGCCAGCGTCAGGGATGCCACAGTTACAGTAGGTGTGCCCATGCACCCAGCCTGGGGAACCTTGCAAACTAATTATCCAAGGCAGACTTATTCCCATTTGCCAGTAAGGGAAAGAAACTAAGTGACACATCCATTTTCCTGTGGGAGAGCCAAAGTCACCTGGCCCATGCCTCAACCACTAGGCCAGCATTCCTCATAATTGCAGCACTTCTGCAAACCTGCTGTTGCAACACCTTTGTGCCTCAGTTTCCCTCACTGTAGCATCAGACTGGAAGGGGCCCACCTGGGTCATCAAAGGCCAGACCCTGCTAGTGCAGGCAACCGTGCCATAGAAGCTCCTCCAGGTCTCGCCTCAGACTAGTGGGCAGAGAAGGTTTGTTGCCGGGGGGGGGGGGGCTGGGACAGGCTCTGATCTCTTCCCCCCCCCCCTCTGACCTACCAGGCCACAGGGCCTCTGATGCCAGCGTGTCCTGCTCTGCTCCCCAGGGTGGCTGCCTTGCCTTCCCCGCTCTGCCCCCAGCTGTGACCGTCACAGGCATTGCCCGTCAGGCCCCCACCCTGGTTCATTCGCTCAGCTATTTATAGCTCTTCCTTGGTCTTCTCTCAGGACTATTTTAAACCAGAGCAGCTGGCGCTGTAGGAACTGACGCCAGCTTCCTGGGCAGCTCCCTGGGGACCTGCCTGGCCCCTCTGCAACCCCTCCAGCAGCCCCTGCAGCACGGCCAGTGGCAGAAGATGACGGCTGCCGTGGTCACTGGCCCCACAGCGATGCCCAGGGAGGCCGGAGAAGGTACAGTTTAGGGGTGGAGGTGGGGTTGGTGCGCCTGCCAGCTGGTAGGATGGTCGACACAGGCTGCCCACATTCCATGTCCTGAGCTGCCACTCTGGGGCGTTCAGTTTGCCAGGTGGGCCCATGGGGCAATGGTGCAGAGCAATACCCCCTAGGCCTGGCCCTGGGCAGGCAGAGCCCCTGGAGGATCCCAGCTCAAGACAGCAGAGATCCAACTGGAGGAAGCAGGTGGGTCCAAAAGGCCTGAGGGCCAGACTGACCCCCAGCAAGGCTGTGGGGTTTGGAGAGTACTACATTGGTGCTTTCCCTAGCCAAGCAGGTGCTCAACACCCCATTAACCCCAAGCTTGGTACTCCCCACCCAGTGGGGCTGGCTGCCCTGACCTGAGCTTCCCCATTGCCCCTGGCCAGGCATCCTTGGGAGTTGGCTCCCATTCAGCAGTGAGCGCATGGCAGGGTGCTGCTGGGTGGTCCTTGAACATGGGGCTGTTACCACACACTAGGGCACCCCACATTTTCCCACTCCATACGGTTCCAGGAAAAAGACACCTACCCATACCCAATTCACACTCTATGCACAAGGTCACCTATTCCCAATACTTAGGGCTCCAGATGCCACCAACTTGGTTAATTTAAGTACCCATGCCCTTTCCCAAAATTGTAGGGCTCTGGGCTTATAATACTGTGGGTTGCAGGATCTTTTACCAGTGAGAGAGCCTTGCACAATAACAAGTGCAACCTCTGTTTATTAACATTTACAAACCTGGTACTCTTGCTAAGCATAAACTATTATGCTCATCAATACTGATCCAGCAGACAGACCTTCCCTGTTGGTCAGGCTCCTGGTTGCTGCACGTCTCAGTGATACAGAGGATTCTAGCAGCTCTGAGCTTTTTGGGCTGGGATTTCTTCTTCCTCCAGGTCTTTCCTTCTGAGGCTTCTTGTTCCTCGTTCTTCTTCCTGTTGGTCTCCTGCTTGGACTCCAGATGTACAGTATAGTGAAACTTGAGTCCAGCTTAGCTACACCTTAACCAATCATATTACAAAATAATTCTTTGACCAGTTCTAACATGCTGCAAAATAATTCTTTAACCAATCATACCTGACCACCTTAATTGATCACACTTAGCTAGTTCAGTCAGGGCTGTCCCTAGAGGGGTGCAGGGCAGGGAATTAGCCTCTGCAGCCCCCCCCCCCGGCCCTTGCCCACGCTGGGGGGGGGTTGGGCCAGCTGGCCAGGGGAGGGACAGGCCAGGGCCACCCCTGAGCTGGCTGGTCCCCATCCAGCGGGTCAGGGAGCGTTGGCCAAAAGCAGGGTCCAGGGTCAGCACTCCCGCACACCCCCCCCCCCAACTTGCAGTGCCTTGGGCTCTGTGCAGGAGGCAGCAGGTAGGGGTGGGAGACAACATGGCTGGGGAGGCAGTGGTGTGGGCCCCGCACTAGCTCCTGCCCCTGGCACAGAGCGGAAGGCAGCACAAGTATGTGTGGGGGGGTGTGGGAGCGCAGCGCCTGGCTGCTTTTGTCCTGCACTCCCTGTCTCTTGGACAAGAAACAGTGTGGCAGCCGGGGGGGGGGGGGGCAGCAGTTTGGGGCCTGTGCTGTCTGGCTCACGGCAGGCCAGCACAGGGCCCATGGAAAAATGGGGCCCAGGGTAATCGCCACTCTCACCCACCCCTAGGGATGGCCCCCATCTTAGTTATGCAACAGACAGAAACAGGGGTTAAAGTAAGCCAGAGTGCAGGGGACTGCCATTCTGGAGTCCACTATTTTAGGGGCTCAGCGTTCTGGGGCCCCCTAAAAATAGAAACAAGGCCTAAGCTTAGCCAAAAAAAAAACCCAAGACCCCAGACCTCTATTAATCTGCTCATGCCCTGCAGTGAAGTGTCTGCCTGGAGGGGGCCCATTGTGTCCCCAGGCACTAAGGTCCTCATCCTTCAGCCCAGCCACTTGTGTGAGGACCCTCATCTTGGCTGACACATGAGGGGTTGAACCAGGGACCACCAGTACTAAAGGCCCAAGCTTGCGTTTTGAGGAAGAGGCCTGTAATAATCTCATAGCCTCTGTGGTAACCATGAGATGATCACCACAACTGGTGCTTCCGAGTGTCCTGGCTCCTGGAGGCATGGGAGTAGATGAAAACTTCACCAATGCCATTTGAGAACTATTTCTAGTCATTATAGATGCAGAGAAACGCTTGAAAACATGCCCCCAATCTCATGCCATGATGTTGGGGGCTGAAACCCACACTACGGGGGGGGGGGGGAATACTTGTAGTGCTGGGCATGGCCCCTGTTGACTGGTTCCCTTTGACTTGAGATGCTAAACCCCCAATGGGTACATCTACACTATGTGTTTAAGTCGACTTAAGCAGAGCCCTGTCTACACTGCAGGGCAATAAAGTCAACTTTAGGGTCCCGTAAAGTCAACTTTATAAGGTCCACTTATAAAGTTGACTTTACCGTTCCCTCAACTTTATTACGTCGACTTAAGGCAATGTGGATTAACTAAGTTGACTTAATAAAGTCGACAGTGTAGTGGGACCATTATTTTGTTGCATTAAGCCAGTACACCCATTTAAAGTCAACTTTATAAAGTCGACTTAATGTAGTGTGTACTCACTAAGTCGACTTAATAAAGTCTACTTAAAGTCAACTTTAAGTAGACTTTATTAAGCCAACTTAATAAAGTCAACTTAGCTTTCACAATGTAGACATAGCCACTGAGGGAGAGCCCATGGCAGGCTGGCAGTAGAACCACTGGCTGTGAGGTGTGGGCAGCAGACCAATGCACAGGGGTACCACTGGCCTTGGAAAAGACTTGGGGCTTAATGCACTGGGACTTGGGGCTTGTGTGCCACTGCTGCAGCCACCACCATGAGTGGCAGACCTGGGGCTTGGGTGCTGGGACTCAGGGCTTGGGCCCTGTAAGCCCAGCACCAGCGATGTCCCTGCCAATGCGCATGTCTCTTCATAGCATAGAAGGCCCATAGCAGCTGTCTAGCTGCCTGGTTGGTGTGCCTTGCATGATGGCGCCTTGGTCACTGCCTGGGGCTGTGAGTCCTGACCGCTTTGGTCTAATGTAACTCTGGGCTTGGTGTAAGGGACACTGGGGGAAATGAACAACTGGCATGGGAAGATTCAATGCGCTGATGTGCTCTTCTGGTCATAGCTGTGAAAAGATGCAGCCTGCTGGCCCTGTATGGCCACGTCCCAGTGCTGTGTGCCAGCCAGCCTCTGGCAGGTACATGAAGGCGACAGGCCAAAGACAAAAGAAGCAAGGAGTCCTGGAGCACTTAAAGACCAAGAGATTTATTTACTGCATGAGCTTTTGTGGAAGAAAAAAAATCCAACTTCATCAGATGCTTTGAAGATGGGGGAACTTACAGAATGGGATGAAACTAACTGCAAGGGCGTGTAAGACATGCTGCTACTGTATCACCTGATCCCATGTCTTACATGCCCTTGCAGTTATTTTCATCCCATTCTGTAAGTTTCCCCATCTTCAAAACATCTGATTAAGTGAGATTTTTCTTCTATGAACACTCACATGCAATAAATAAATCTTTTAGTATTTATGTGCCACAAGGTTCCTTGCTTCTTTTGTTGATCTAGACCAGGAGTGGCCAAACTGTGGCTCGGGAGCCAGATGCAGCTCTTGAATGAAAGAGTGCAGCTCGCAGAAGAAAGCAGCCCCAGCCTAGGAGGTTTAAAGCTCCTGCCTTGAGTATGCTCGGGGGGGGACCCCACCTGTGCCTACCTGTCAGCAAAGCCATATTGGTTGCTTAGCCTGGGCAGGGCTTAAAGCAAGGGCATGGAACCACAGCCTGTGCCTAGCTGCTGGCGTGGCCAGGTAAGTGGGTCCTGGGGAGGGGACAAGTTGGCCCAGGGGAGCCAGTGTCAGGGCCTGGGGGTCAGGAAGGGGGTCAGGGACAGTGAGGAGAAGCAGTGGCATGGTCAGGGACAGTGGGGAGAAGCTAAGTTTTTACTGTATAAGTAGGCCTAGTTTTCATGGTAATTATTAGAATCTGAGATTAATAGGATCAATATTTGCCCTCTTTTTATAATAAAATTAAATTGTGCAATGCATTTTAAACTCAGTTATTTTGGAGCAGGTAAAATCTGGCTACATGCTTCAGTGTGGCTCTTGAAGGTTTAATAATCAACTTGTGCGGCGCTTGAGTTCCATAAGTTTGGCCACCCCTGACCTAGCTTAACACAGCTGCCCCTTTTCAACACAGTGCTTGCTGCAGGTGGCTATGGTGCACATGGGCTGGGAGTCCCCATCCTCTCATGCAGGGAGCCTGGTATGGGTGAGGGGTGACGGCTGCTAAACAGCTTGAAATGGGAGTCAAACATGAGCTATGACAGCTGCTTTTTGGAAGTGGCAGAATCTATGGCATTAAAGCCGGCACAGCAGCTGATGGCAGATAGACTGCTAACAGGGTCTGGCGGCTGGTAACTGGTAGCTCACATTGCAAACCGCAGCAGTCTGACTGGCTGGAGCTAGTGTCCTCAGGCAGCTCAGCAAGCATTACCTAGGCCCAGAGGGCTAGGGTGGGGCAGTTTGGCAGAGCCCCTCACTCTGCTCTGGTAGCTGAGTTGAGGCAGAGTGGTGCCAGCTGGTCTGGTATGCCCAGCCTGCACAGTCCAGCATAGGATCACTGTCAGCAGGGCCAGCCATAGGCTAGGGCAAGAGAGGCAGCCACCCAGGGCCTCGTACTTTGGGGGGGGGGCCCACAGAGCTGCACTGCTGCCCCTCCCAATGCCAGGGACTGGGCAAGCCGGCCAAAAGTGGCAGTGCAGTTCACAGGGCCAGGAGTGGCTTTGGGTGAAAGTTGCTTAAGGCGGTAGATCAGCGTTGCAACAAAGGTGAGTCATTAGGACTAACAGTGAGGGGCTAAGTGTTAGTCAAACAACCTTTATGCCTCCTCTCTGAGTCAGTATCTCTTTGGGCTTCTTTCATTCATAGGGAAAGGACTGAGGTCACTGGCAAGCAACCTTTCTGTTTTTTTAATCAACAGACCCAATGAAGAAAAGCAAAAACTGACCACCCCTTACTCCACCATTTCTGGGATCTGGGGATTGTAGTTATTTTTCCAAATTAGGACTTGCCTCTTTTTTCAGTGGGTTGAGAAGTCCCTTGCTTGCAACAAATGTTATAACTTGTAGATTTTAATAAAAACTCCAGAGATTTTTGACTGATAATTAAAAAGAGAAGAGAAAAGCAAATTTTTCTAGTAGGAGCCTGTGTTACACAGTATGGTGTTCTTTCTACAATTAGAAAGCCTAAGTAACACAATAAAATCTAACTCAGGGATGGCTCAGCTGGAAAAATAAGTTATAATAAAGTCCCAGTCTGATGGGGGAGGGGAAGTGGATAGCCCCATTGTGTTGCTGCCTTATGCACACTGCTGGGGGGGGTGTCACCAGACCAAGCAGTGAGGGCTAGCACCCCTTCAATCACAATATTGTGGACAATTGTGTGTTCATGGAAACTCATGCAGACTCAGGGAGCAGAGGTGAACGTGGAACCCAGTGGGGCTGCTTCAGTTGCTGGGATTTGGTAGTGGAGAAGGGAGAAGGACCTGAAGGGACTTGGACAGGCTCAGCAGCAGACAGGAGCTTCCAGGACCTTTTTTCCCAGCCTGGCATTGGCTCTCTTCCCCTTCCTCTGTCTCAACATTTCCATCTCATTTCTCCACCCAGTCACCCCCCCCCCGTTTGCAAGGAGCTCCCTCACGCGCATGCACGCACGCACGCACGCGCCAGGCTACCACATGCAATTTTAGAGACTTGACATACTGCCTGCTTTGCGACGGGAGTATGGCAAGTGCAGTCACTCTCTGCATGTTCCATGTAGGGGATCTCAAATTAGATGTATAGGTTTCAGAGATGCAATAGAAGCCTCAAGAGACAGGATGAACGCCATGAGGGCTTGCCACACCCTCCCCCAGCCATGGTCACTGTTCAATTTTCTGGCAGCATTCACTTTTTTCCAGTGGAGGGTCACCGCATGCCAGAAGGGTCCTGAGCTAGGTCCTGAGGAAAAAAGTTTCAGAACCACTGGCTTAAAGGTGGCTGAGAAACCAGACCCTGCACTCCTTTTGGCTGGCTTGCCCAGTCCCTGGCATGGGGCAGCTGGCGCAGGTGTCTGCCCCTCCCCTGGGCTGGCTGACTCCATCCCTCAGTGGCCAGGGGGGGTGAGTGAGGGTCAACCAGAAAGCAATTCGCCCAAGGTCCCCCTCCAGGGATGGCCATGACTGTCAGTAGGCAGGTCTGAGTAACCCCACAGGCCTGTGAGGTGCGATGAACCCCCCCCATTTTATAGCAGGGGAAACTGAGGCAGAGCAGGGCAACACACCCCCACCTCAAGTCACAGAGGGCATCTGACCTCTTTCCATTGCAGGGGCTAAGGAACAGGGTTTTGGGTAGGTGCAGAAGGTGGCTCCAGTGAGATACGCCAGGTACGCACAAGCTGTAAGGTGGTGTGTGTGTGTGTGTGTGCACGTGCGCACTGTCCCCCCACCTTAGCAATGATTTGTCCCAGCTGCAGAACTTTTTTGGTGTCAACATCCAGGCCAAATTGCACTTGCAGGAATGTGCCTTATGCCAGCACCGTTTTAGGAGCAGGACATGTGAACGGCTAAGCTGGGTGGTATTAACAAGTCACCAAGTATTTCTGACTGTGGGGCAGCAGCAGGACATCAGTGCATGATGCCCATCAAGGGCATGGCCAGACTGGTAATCACACAGCTGCTGTGCCCCACAAGATAAACTCAGCTAAGTACTCAGGCACATGAAGGGCTGTGACAAGCCCTACCTTACATAGCTCGTACTGGAGGCACTGTTCCCTCTAAGCTGTGTGTGTGTACACAGGTCATGAAACCTACACACACAACAAAATAAAGCGTGCACAAAAAAAATTCAATAGTGCTAATATTGCTCACAAAGAAATGTTTTTGTGCACACAAATAAATTGTTTGCACACACACGCTATGAGCAATTAGAGGGAACATGTGAATCCAGCAGTGGGTTGTCAGCCTCATAATTGGTCATTGAAACTGGCCAGGGGACCAGAGCGTGCGGTACAAAGCTGCTGCCAACCAGCTCTAGCTATGATCCAGTGATACAAACCAGCCTCAGTGTGAAACTGCCCAGTCCAAGTGCCTGGGACAAGGGGTGAGGCAGATTCAAGCCAGGAGACCTCAGTGCACGGGTTCCTCCTCTCTCAGACCCCACAGTGAAGGCCACCGTCTCCCACACAGGGGAGCCTATTGATGTCAATGGCAGTGACCTGGCGGAGATCAACCTGCACTCAGTGGAGTCCATCAGTGACCTGTACTGGGCGTCCGGGAGCCAGAAGGCCACAGAGAGTAAGGACTGCCCCCTCTGGGCTGGGGGGAGGGGGTGGAGCCACTGGACTTCCCAACCTGACTTGGAGGGAGCTGTAGGTTGTGGCCTTCCCATCGCAGGGGACCTTTATCATAGGCATGGGCAGGCCAAGAGTTGGGTGGGGAGGGGGGGAGGCTCCCTGCCCTCCTTGCTGCCAGTAGAGTGAAAAATCCAGACACTTTTTCAGTGATCATGGAATAGTTGCCTGTATAAGATAACACACTGAATACTGGCCCAATGCCACTAATATCCTCATGTCTGTGCAGGTGGGTTGGTGGCTGTGGGGTCAGCCAAGGGCACCTTTATAGCCTCAGTGAAATGATCCAGCTCCACCAGCCAGGGCTGCAGCACACTCATTAGCCTCGGTTTGGCCCAGCCACAACTGGAGAGGTGCAGCAGATTGTTATACAGCCCACAACATCCCAGTCACACCATGCATGTGGTGATATCCAAGGGGGCCCAAGTCTGGGGATGGGACAAAGATGCTATCAGTCCTGGCAGCAGGGGTGAAAGCTCTGGGGCAGCAGCTAGGGTTTGGGCAGTGCAGCGGGGCCAGGCCAATGCATGGGGTGGAAGCTCATCAACTCAGCTGCAATGGCTTCCCGCTGGAGAGGTGGTGTGGGAGCAGGAAGCGCCAGTGGCTGGTGTCTCACTATTTGCTCATCTCTCCCTCCAGGGAACAGCCCATCTCACTCCATCATCCCACACGCCCACACCACCACACACCATGGGGCTGGATCAGTCCTCCTGCCGACTCTGAGAGCTGTTCGCACTCTGCCTGTTTGTCCCTGCTTTGGCCCCACCTCCTGCCGTATGGCCCTCTTTGTCCTGCTGGGGGCCCTGGTGTTGGCCAGCCTCGCCCTGGCCACACTGGCTGTGTACCTGAGTGGTACGTAGGTCCGTCTCCTTCAGCCCTTGCCATGCTGGCTGCTTCCCTGCTGGCCCTGGGCTGGGCAAGTGGGAGCTGGGCAGGGAGTGCCCATGGGGGCACATGTGGGATCAGAGCTTTGCAGCTCTGGGGCACAGGAGGTAGCATGCATGGCAACACGCCATGCTGCATGAGCCAAGCCAAGAGCTACTGTAGTAGTGGGCCAAAACAGCAGAGATTTGTTTGGCCCCCACATCCCCATCCCTGATAGAAGCAGGAGCTGAACCACACTTTGCCCCCTGCTATGCCCCACTGCCAGCCTTGGAAACCCCTGGGGCGAGTAACCAGCAGGTGCTGCAGCACAAGCCGCTCAGCACAGATGAAACAGCTGAGCCGTGGGCTACCCCCCAGTGGCTGGGCTGGGGCACAAATGGGCTGCTTAGCCAGGCACAGGGTAAGCGGGAGATGGGTAGGGGATGTGGGGTTTGGGCCACCTACCCACATGCTGTCCTCTCTGCCCAGTCCTGCAGCGCGAATCCCTGCGGGTCCTGTCCCAGTGGTTGGAGTCCCAGGAGGAGTCCGTGCGGCACATGAGAGCCACCAGCCTGCAGCTGTGGAAGCAGCTGAATGCCAGCGAGCCCAGAAGCCAGATGTGAGCCACCAGCTCAACTGCTGCCCCTTCTCCCAGCAGGGGATGGCACCAGCACCATGGAGAGGGTACAAGTGAGGCTCTGCCTCCTGGACAGGGACGCAAGTGGCAGGGAACGTGGCAAGAGCAGTGGCAAGGCTGAGTGCCCCTGGCCATTGCTGGAGCAGTAGGACCACTGCCAGGACTGACAGCCAGCAAAGGACAGACTGCAAGGGGAGGGGGCTAAAGCAAGCCCCCATTGTTACCCAGCCAGAGCATCCTATTTATTATCACCGCCCCATCTCCCCTTCTTCATAGCTCCCCCAAGACTATTTGTACGACAGCGCTGCAGTAGCACCCCTTCACACCTCCAACAGCCCCAGGGGCCAGGCTCCCAGCTAGCTCGAACAGCCAGGAAGCTGCTGATGCTGGGGTCTAAAGCTCAGCCTCCACCTTGAGATGTTATCTGGGCTGGCCCTGCCCTGCCAAGGGGACATAACGAGAGCTCTGTTACCTTCCTGCTGTGGGCAGCTGCCAAATGGCTCAGCTCAGCCTGTGTTTGCTCACAGCTGGCCTGGGAGCTGACGCTGATCTAGAGTAGGGGGCTGGAGGGTGGGACAGAGGAATCAGTGCAGCAATACAGGGGGGATCTAGGGCTGCAGGTCCAGGGGGCAGGCAGCACACCACAATGGGCAGGTTGAGAACAGCAGAGACACGGGCTATTCCATGACTGCAGAAAACAAGCACCCCAGTGAGTTGGGGTATTTATTTAGACCTTTCCCCTAAAGCACTGGCCCAGAGTCTCCCCTCTCCCCTACCTTCACCATGGAGCCAGGACAGGATGCTCCCTGGCCAAGCAGCTCTAGTCTGGAGGAAACGCAGGAAAGATCTATGGTATGGCAGGAAGCCAGAAATAATCCCAAGGGTCACTGCTGGCACTGCCCCCCCCCAACAAATCCAAGCAGAGATCAACACATCACCACCACCAGAGTGACACACGAGGCAGCACAAGGGAAAAACCCCTCTGTGGCCCAGCCTCCTTCACAGGGCAGCGCAGTTTTATGGACACAACCAATGGTGGGCACCAGCCCTGCACGCATGGAGGGGCAGGTGCTGCTTTCTGAGGCAGGGAAGAAAATCTCAGCTCTTGCCCTTGGACCCATTTGGGCAGAGCAGTCTCTCAGAGGGAACTGCAGAGGTCCCTGGGGTTCCTCCCACCTCAGAACAAACATCCCAACCCAACCCACTTCACCACAGCCAAAACCCCTCCCCAGGCCCCAGCAGGAGGCCCTACTCCTACCTCTCAGAAATCAGCCCTAAGCAGCTCAGTCATTTGCCATTTAATGATCTCTGCTGAGCACTGGCTATAAAACCTCACAAGCCATACATTCAAGGGGGAGCCACCCCCCCCAGCACAGAGGGCTCCCAGAACAGCATCACGGGGCACTGATCTCAAACAGGGGCACTGCTGGAAGCCTCCCTCCCCTTGCCATACACCCTGTCCTTCCCCACTAGGTGATGCTGTTGCCCTGGCTCTCGTCCTGTGCCCCTGCCCCCTTGCTGGCTCCTCCCCACTCAGGGAGGGGTGCTTTGAGTGCCCCCTTCCTTCCCTGGCAGAATCCTGTAGCCCAGAGCACAGGCCAGGAGTGGGTAGTTGATGAGCTCTCCCTAGGCTCTGCAGCAAGGCCAGCTTCACTCTTTGGACCCTTTATGCTACTACAGGAGAGGAGGGAACCCCACTGGAAGACCAAACCCCCTCCCTTTACCAGTCACATCTCCAAGCTAGCAGGTCCCCCAAGCAGCAAGGCTGGGAGCCTGGAACTCGCCCAGGAGCCTTGGTGTGCAGTCACTCCACTGGCTTCCACTGGAGTCCAGCCCCACAGGCAGGGCCTAGAGGAAGAAAGAGCTGGCCCCTGGGACAGCTGAAGCGGCCCAGAGTGTGACAGAAACCAGCCCAGGAACTGCTCTCAGCCTGTCTGGCAGAGGGGGGGGAAAGAGAGGAGAAAAATGAGCTGGCTCTGGCTGGCATAGGCCAGGCCAAGATGGCCTGGTGCTTTCTCCTCCTAAGCATAGCTCAGCGGCAGGTGCCATAAGGCAGGATTGCCTGGTAGGAACCCACTGTCAAAACTGCTGCAGCTGTGCTGCCACCTCCAGGGGCTGCTGACCCAGCAGCCAGGCTGGAACACAGAAGACAGGGACATGGGGAGGGAGGGCTGGTCTCCAGCCCCTACTCAGCACAGGACCCACTAATCCATCCCAGCCAGGGGCGTGTCAAGCCAGGCCTTACAAATCTTTAAGACTGGAGATCCCTCCACCCCCATAGGCAACCCATTCCAGTGCTTCACCATCCTCCTAGGTGAAAGGATTTTCCTCACCTCCAAGCTCCTCTGCCCTGGCCCCAGCTCCCCTGCTCACCTGGAGTGAGGACTGTAGTCAGGCCACATTGTGAGTCAGGTTCCTTGACGGGTAGTGCAGAGTCCAAGACAGGGGAACTAGAGCCTGGCTGTGCATGTGGAAGGGGTGTAAGTGCCCATAGGAGGGGACAAGGAAGAGGGACAGTGGAGAGGGAGCAGGTTTAACGCCACAAGCTCAGCATTTAACCAGCCACTTCAAATTTTCCACCACACTCCCAGTGGACAGGAGAAATATACAACAGGCAAAAAGCTCCTCCCCTGTTGTCACAATCCTGCCCCCTGCTCCACAGCACCTAGATGGCACAGTGCACCATCTGCGGGGAACCTGAGGAGGCTAAAATCACCCGCTAAAAAGGAGAGGCATGGGGTGCTCCCCCGATAACCTTACTTTTTTGGTTAAAAAAATAAAACTGCCATATCCCTGTGGGTGTCCCACAGGGATCCACCAGCCACACAATTTAAATACTATTCTGTACATCTATAAAAGCCCCCGTGGCTGGGGGCGTGGCACAAGTCAAGGAGCTGGGAGAGCCAAATGCCTCCCCCTCCATCACAGTGGTCCAGGTCTGTAGTCCGTCGGTCTGTGAAGGCAGCAGAGGGAGCTACCTCCATCAAAGGATGTCAGCTCGCTTGTCACGCACACGGCTCCTGGCTTTTGTCCGGGCTTTGAAGGCAGCTGAGTTGTACAGGTGCTGGGGGAAGGAGAGACAGGATGTCAGTGGGAGGTGAGGGGATCCAGGCACACAGTGGTGAACCAGCTGGTTGGGCTGAGCAGGACATATCCAGGCCCAGCCACCACAGTTCTGCCTGGCATCCTGCAGTAATGAGTTGGAGGGTCTCTGCTCCTAGCACCAGACACACCAGCTCAACAAGTTTTGTGGACCTCACACTACCTGGGGAGATGCTGAAGCCCCTTCTGCCTACATCTGAGCCCCCTGCAGTGCACAGGGTATGCTGGGCAGGCAGCAGTGGGCACAGGTGCCAGTTGACGTACCTTCTCAAAGCGGGAGATCTTACTGGCTTTGATAGCTGCGGCGTCCAGCACCAGAGGTGGCCCCAAGTCAAAGATCTCACGCAGAAGCTCATTGTTCTGCAGGTGACAAGATGAGAGCTGTTGGTGCACCCTCGGGCCCGAGCAAGGGGGAGTAGCTACATCCAGCTCCTTGCCACACAGGTGCCTGGGGGCCAGTCAAGTGCCTGTTACTGAAACCCCCATGCTCTTACCTGGCAGGGTCTCCAATCCCCCTTCCCCAAACCTCAGCACCCTGCCCCGCCCCCACCACAAGCCCCATACCTGCAGGTGATGCCTGACCCCGGAGCCCAGCACCTCCTTGAAGGCGCTGTAGATTCTCCTCCTCACCCAGCTGTCCACGTACATGCACTCCAGCCCAAACTTGATGGTCTCCTCATGGCACTCGCCATTCTGGGGGTTGAGAGGCAGTGTCAGTGCCTCACTGGCCAATCCTGGAGAACATAAGTCCCTCTCCAGCACCTCCCACAGCCGAGAAGTGCAGGAAAAGCCACCCCACCAGGGGATGCCACAGGCAAAGAGGGCCTGCGTGTCAGGTGGTTCCCATCAGGCACAGCTCAACAGTTCACCCACAATGCGCTGGTCTAACTCAGCTGGTGTCAGTTATGCAGGCCCCTGTTCCCTGATGCCAACACAGTGCTGGTGGTTGCACATGGGCACTCCCACCCCAAGACAGTCCTCATTGGCTGGGCCTTCAGCTGGGTGACACTCCCACTCCCACCGTCAGGGGCAAGGCCAAGATTGATCTTCATGGGCCTCTCACCCCACCCTGGTAATGGGTCTGGAGTCCCTGAGCCTGGCATGGCCCAGAGATCCCAGTGAAGTGCCAGCTGTGACACGCATTCAGGGCTGGGGCAGTAACAGGCTGAAGGGGCCAGTCTGCCAAAATGCCCCCAAGAACCAGCAGCAGTCTTGGGGTGCTGGAGCCCCTCTGCCACCAGGGGCATG
Organism: Podocnemis expansa; assembly: GCA_007922195.1. Classification (NCBI taxonomy): domain Eukaryota; kingdom Metazoa; phylum Chordata; order Testudines; family Podocnemididae; genus Podocnemis; species Podocnemis expansa. Next base: position 6,136,228 of record ML681978.1, read on the forward strand.
TATTGGAGCACTGTGCTCAATGACTGGGTGTGGCCTTCTCCCGCAGATCCCTCTGTACCTCCAGCCAGCCCACATGCCCTCATGGAAAGGGTTGACAAGCGAGTTCAAGTCTGAGTAGGCACTGCTCACTACCCTGCCTTGTACCATATCAAGGGCTATCCGAGTTACCCAGCCGCTAGGGGTCAGGGCTATGGAAGGTACCACAGGGGCAAGCTGAGCCATCCTACATAGAAAGGAAGCCACCATTATCTCCCCACCCTTACTCCACTGCAAAAGCCACTGCTCCCCACCCCACATGAGCCTGTGGGAGCAGCCAGGCATTGCTTGGTAATACCAGCACAGAGACCCACCCTGGTGGGGATCACAACTCCTCTTCATACCAGAATTCAGAGCATGCTCCACTGGGCCAGGATGTCACTGGCCCAGAGGAGCCACCAGCAGCATGGCAGGAGGGGAAGCAGTGGAGTTTGTCAAGGGCATGGATCTCCAACCCCAGAAAAGTTGCTTTAAAAGCAAGGTCCCCCAGACACATCAGAGTAGGGGAGACGGACCCATGGGGGCTGGGTTCAGACTAGAGACTGGGCTACTAAAACAGCTGGGAGCTGGAGGAGATGGCAACAGTAGTGCATAGACACATGAGCAAAGGGTGGGCAGAGAAACCTGTCCCTTAGCCCTGGCAGGAGCACAATCACGGAGCACCTCCTGGACAAGAGGCTGCCTGGGCATGCGCCCATCAGTGCTAGGAGGCCTCTCTAGAGCTGGCAAGGATAGCAGATACCTCGATGAAGTGCAGCACATCACGGAAGATGGAGCGCTGCTTGCGCCTGTCTGTCTTGGCCCGGTACTTGTTGCTGTCGGTGGCCAGGGCTTTGAGCTTGGTGCACAGCAGGTCAGTGTCCTCAAAGAAGAACTCCTCCTGCACAGAAGGGACAATGATTGTTGATGTAGGGCCTGCTAGCAATCAGCCTCACAGCTCAAGAGCAGGGATGAGCCAGGGCCAGCAGCCTGGGAGCTGGGATTTCCTCAGATGGGGGAGCTGGTCCTACGACCAATCTTCCACATGGACCCCACCCACAGAGCTTGTAACAAGGTCACCCTGCCAACGACATGACTGGAAGCAGGGGACAGAACCGGGATCCAGCAGGAGTGTAGAAAGAAACGGTGCAAGCACAGGTCCTGCCACCCATGCAAGCAAATAACCTAGTTACTTGGCTGACACAGAGTGGTAGCACCAGTTTCCACCCGCGTCCCATGCAGCAGTGAGCCCGCCTGAGCCCCAACATACCTCCAGCTCATGGGCCAACTCGAACAGCAGCGCGATGGTCTCGCCCGCCACAATGCGCAGTTTGACGTTGTCGCTAGACAGCAGCAGTGGCAGTTTGAGCAGGTGACTGCAGCAGGAGAGCAGGGAAATCAAGACTGTGCTGGTGTCAGAGGCACAGTACTTGCCTGGCCATCTCAGAGGGCAGCCAGGAGACAACCCAGGCCTCGCTCCAGCAGGAGGTGGTGGAAGCAGGGCAAGAGAACCGCTGGCACTGTCCTGTGCTACTCACTAGTCACACAGAGTATCCCCTCAGTCATTTCTCTTATACTCACCCCCAGTCCAACCCTCTATCCCCAAGTCCAGGGTGCCCCACCTGTACAACAGGGCACATTGCCTTCTAACCCATAGTAATAAAGAATTAATGAGAGCTCACCAAACACCCCACCCAATCCACACCTACCACCCTGGCACCCACAGGTGACTCACTTGTCCAGGATCTTCTTGATCTGGGAGCTGGGGCAGATGGTGAGGAGCAGCGCCCAGGACTGGAGAGCGTTGCAGTGCAAAGTCTGGAGCAGGGGGACAGAGTTGCCCTCCTCTGGGCAGGAAGTGCTGAAAATACCCTCCAGGCAGGTGAGACAGGAAACCAGGTCCTGGGAGGGCAAAAGAGAGGATGGGTCTACCCATGGGTTACCAAAGAGCAGGAAAGAACCCCAGCAACCCGACAAGCACATCTCAGCTGGGTCAGCAGATTTGGGTCTGCCTGGCCCAGAAACAGGCTTTTATTCATAGAAGTGCCACGTTCTCCAGCAGACAACTCCCTGGACAGGCCTCACACAGCCATGAGCTGCTGGAGGTGGTGGTGGAGGGGTCCTCTCTGTTGCTTCTGCATTGTCCTAGTCAAGGAACCAACCCCAGGGACTTGCTGTGTGTTGCTGCTGGCAGGAGGCCCAAGGACACAAAGGTAAGGGCCAAAGGCTCCTGGATTCTCAGTGACATGGCAGCTGGTTCCCTGGACCCCTCTAAGAGATGGGTCTGATCAGGCAGAACATGGCTTCCTTTCTGGAACCTGCTCGGAACAGCTTCCCTGGTAAACGCAGCCAGCCTCCATGGGAGAGAAGACATCTCACCACCCAACACCCCCCAAGGACAGCCAAGCCAAGGTCAGAGCTAGTAACTAGTTACTGGGACATTTCTTGGATTGCACCAGCCAGGTCCAGCAGGGCCCCTAGGCTGGCACTCCAGCTCCAAGCTGTGAGGATCAGACCACACTGAGGACAGGACAGGCTAAGACTGCCTTCCTCAAGGTGGGACTGGTTGTGTGATGACCAATACCAGCTGCACCCCTCAGGGCAGGTGAGTCTGGCTCTGGGGTGGGGAATGCAGGGGAAACAGACCCTGCTGGAGCCGAGCAGCCTTCTTTGGCTTTTCTATTTAAATCCCGTTTAGTGCCAGTTACCTCCACGTCTGCAGCAGCGATGTAGCAGCACACACCCAAAGCTGTGGCACACTAGACAGAGGGGTGAGGAGGAGAGCAGGTTATGGAAAGTAATATGGGCACAATCCTATCCCAGTCCCCTCCCTAGGTGCCAGTGCCTCCTAGAACATTGTAAAGTGACAGCAGGGACACCAATGTGCTGAACCCGTGGCATATAAAGGTGACAGCTGAAAGCGCTCTTTTAGCCCAGCCTGTGGAGTCCAGGGGCATACAAGATTAACGCCTGAAAAGTGCAGTGTGACCTAGCCTGCTCAGATGCATGCTCAAGGCTAGTCCAGTGCAGTGCTAGGAGCAGCAGAGAAGTGCTGTGTAACCCAGCCTGCTGAGTTCAGGGGTGTATAAGGAGTCAGCTGAGAGTGCTGATAGACCTGGTCTGCTCAGAGGTGCTTTGTTAAATCTGTAGCTGGAAGAACCCTGCCTTGGGAAATTTAGGTCCTGCAAGGGCAGTTCCATTGGGAGAGGACTTGCAGAAGGGAGTTCCATATATAAACACAAGTAACACAAGCAGTACGTTAATAGGATTACACCCTCCCCAAAGGAAAGTAACCCTAATAAACGAGCATACCCCAAGTTTACAGGCAAATTCAGTAAGGAGAAAGAGACATGGACAGCAAAATGGGCACTATCCTGCCCCAGGACCTTCCCCAGATGCCAGTGTCCCACTCTTCTGGTAACTACAGAGCAAACACAGGCATCTTTCTCTAAGGTGATGCCTGGCACCTTCCCTGCTGTGGGAAATCACCAGGAAGGCCTCATCATGGGTATTGTGCTGGCTGATTCGACCCTGCTCCCAGCCCCCATGGCTCCTGGCCAGCCCTGCAGTGGCAGGAGGCACAGAGCAGGAGCAGACTGACCTGGCAGTGAATGGAAACTTCCTTTTGGTGAATGGAATGGCCAGCCAGGGGGCCTCTAAGCAAGGCAGGCACCTGTCCATGGGCAAGAGGGTGATGCCGGCTCCCTGTCTCACTTGATCCCTGGCCTCTGAGCATCCCAGGCAGGCCAAGAGGCTGCACTTGCATCACATGATCCCATATAAGCTGACAATGAACCCATCTAAGTCAGCAAGGTTAAGGCTGTTCTCACCAGGGACCAAGAAGGCGAGGGGCTCTGAGTGTTACAGTCCACCTAAGCAACCCTGGTTCTCAGCCCAACCTAGAGAGACTTGGGTAGGGTTACCAGATACCAAAGCATAGGAAGGAGGACAGGGAAGTGTGAAAAGGAGGACACTGAAGGACACATGGAGAAAATACAGTATTACTGTAGTATTCTTCCATTTTTAGGGGGCCCTGGAATGCTTCCCCCCTAAAAATAGAGTGTGCTGGGGGATTACAGCATACTTTAACACCTGTCAGTAAAAAGCCAGACAAAATCATGTATTTTTAAAATGCCGGCCAGATGGAGGACGTGAAGGTAAAAAGGAGGACATGTCCTGCTTCGCATTTGGTAACCTTAAACTTGGGTACCCCATGACCAGGATGAGCCAAAGCCTGATTGCTAGTGTGACAGGGACTGGGGTGCCACCTGCTGGCCTGAGGGATCATTCACACAGGGAAAATCTTTGCACCCTCAGGCTGGCCCACCTCCATTATCTGGGCAGGTTGAACAGAGAGTGAAGGGCCAGTTCACATCTCTCAGCCCTGGAGAGTGTCCCCCCCCCCCCGCCCCCGCCACTCCTGTATGGATCCATCCCCGGTATCATGGCCCAGCCTTGCAGACTAGATCAGCAGCAGTGCAGAGTTGGGTAAAGAATGAGGATTCGGGGGGGATGGGACCCCATCCCAGCCCCTTTGTGGTGCTGGATCTGCTGGTGCAGTGTGAGCAGCCCATCCAGCCAGTCTCAGACATCTCCTCACTACTCCTGCCTCTGTGGCACCCCCCCAGAGAAGCCCAAACTGGTGGAGAGTGAATGCTGAGTTCCACAGCTAATGTGACTGATGCCTGTGACAAGAGCCCAGCCATAGTCCCAGAGATGGTAAGCTGAACCAGGCCAGCTCTGGTGCTGGGGAGCACCAGTTCTCTGCAGCCCATCAGCGCCTCTCTCTGCTCTGCACCCCTGGAACCTCCCACACCCGAGGCTTGCTACTCACACTCTGCCGTGCAATGGGGCTGGCCGAGGAGTCAGTCAGGGTGCTGATGAGAAGGGGCTTCAGGCTGCGGAAAACCTCCTCCCCTTCTGGGCCTGAGCCCATCTGAAGGCACACTAGTGTAAGAACGTTAGCAGCCAGAGACTGCTCCTCACCTTTACCTGCAGGCCAGAGGAAGACAAACTGTCAGCCTCAAGAGCTTCTCCCCGCCTCCAGCTAGCAGGCTGCAGGCAAGGTGTGCACATGCCACCAAGGAACGAGGTGCACTGCCACCTGGCCTGAATTTCCAGCACAAGCAGAGCACAGCTTCTCTCAGCATGTCATGCAGGTCTCGTCATGCTGGTGGAGGCTCCCAATTTCTCAGATTTCTAGTGTTTTAACCTGGCCTGAGCAGGGCTAACAGACCTGTAGGAGCTGAAGGTGGAGATGGCTCCATTTCCCACACTGCACTGGGGCTGCCAGGCTGGCAATGGAAAAGCAGGAGGGTCTGCAAAGGTTTCATGCCAGGGCATCGCAGGTCATGTGGAATCATAGCTAGAGGAGATCCCCTTAGGTCCCTTGGCTCCCCCTACTTCCCCCGCCTAAGGCTCTCACATTGTGGTCGTTTCTGGTATCACTCACTGAGCTCTAGCTAAGACCTCGGCTGTGGACAGAGGCCTGGTTCATCCCTAGGTGCTGGATCTGCCAAGACGGAGCCAATTCCCACCAAGGAGGGCCTTCCCAGGACTGGAACTAACCTTTCTTCAGGCACTTCTCCAAGGAGTCTGTGAGCGTCAGCCTACGTTCCAACAGGAAGTCAAAGAGCATCCTGGAGGAGAAAGCCAGCTGCAGGCTCTCCAGGGCCCCCTGCCGTGTCTTGGTGCTGGGAGAGAGACCACATGTTAGACACTGGGGGGATCAGGGGACCTGGGAAGGCCAGCATGGGCCACCCTTAACCTAAATCAACTTCCTTGGAGGCAGGAGGGAGGGGGACACCTTCTGCGGCCAGATCCAAATGGATGGCAAAACCCCCAGGCCAGGGAAGCCATGAGAGAAGGGTGCAAGCTAACACTGGGTGGGGTGGATGTGGAGCTCACCCCTTCCAAGCCCAGCTCACCAGGGGGTGCCCAGCCAGCAGGGTGGAGAAGAGGTGGCATAAGCTGCCATGAAACACATCTAAAGGTTGCCCAATGACTCCAGGGGAGTCCCATCCAGTCTGGCTCAGCTCCAGTTAGAAACTGTCCAGGAGGGGCAGAATACCAGGACAAGATCCAACCTGCCATGTCTTCCATCAGCATGGAGACCCTCCAGCATTACTTTCCCCACTGGACAGAACAAAACTGGGAATGAAACTCAGATGCTCTACCCTAGCTGGCTGAGACCACTGGTGCATGGCCCTGACTGACACCTATCGCAGGGACTCTGGAAAAGGGCAATGAGGGAAGGTGAGGGCTCCCAGTACAAGTGCAGCCCACTGGATGTCGGTGCTCCCCAAGGCCCAGGGCAGGAGAAAGCCTTGGCACTGGCCATCCCGTCTCACCTCTTATCCATCACGCTGTCAATGCACTCCTTCAGTTTGTCCTCCACTTTCTCCTGCTGGGCCTGCTCATCCACCACATCACTGCCTGCGAGCGCACCAAAGTCAAACCCCAAGCAGCCAGATGGGCCCATTCTCCCCACATCAGCCCCACCTCCAGCCTCAGGAAGGTGAGGAGCAGACATGCCACCTTGCATGCATATGCCCAACCAGAACCATTGACATTGTGGGGCCAACCCAGAAGCAGTTCCACGATCAGCTACCTGATCACAGCAACCCCTTACAACCTGAGGGGCTTGCCAGATCATTTTGGAGCCTGGACCGGAATTGCCGTGTCAGCAGAGCTGGGGGGAAGACCCAGGCGCATGGTATCACCCTGGAGGGGACTCTAGGAACAGCTGGAGCAGATAGGGAAGCTGAGTGGCCTCCAGGAGGTAACTGCTCCCAGGAGCATTCAGGTAGTGTTGTCTGGGTCAACAGGGAGCAGAGACCATGGGACTGCTGGGGAGAAGGGAGAGAGGCCAGCAATGTGATGTGGTTCTAGGCCAGCCCAGATCTGCCCATCACGCTTCCTGCACCTCACTCACCTGCGCCTTCCTCAGCAACGCTGGTGTTCTCGCTTGCGCTGCTGCAGTGACTCAAGACTTCACTTGCTGCCTCATCATCGCTGGCCTGGGACTCAGCCTTGGCGCTGCGTCGAGTGGCTGGTGAGACACAAGGGGAGCCATATTAGGTCCAGTGGGGCAGCCACTTGAGAGCTGAGCCCCACATTCCATGCCTGGAGAGCCTCACTTTTCTGATCAGGGACCTTCCCACCCCACCCCAGCTGCAATAAGAAACATGGCCATCCTCCTATGGATCGGCCATCCCTGAGCCAGCTGACCCTGCTTCCTGTAGCTGCAAGCAGCCTAAGATGCCCAAAGGGCTGAGTTTGCCCACGTAATGTGCCAGGGAAGCCTGCGCAAGGAGATCCAGTCACCTCCCTGGATTGCCCATGTCCCCCATTCTCTACCCTTCAAGCCTCACTCACATGTCATCCAAGTCAGGCTGCCAGCACCCCCAGGCAGAGACCTAGGTGTAGGCTGGCAAAGCACTGTGCATCTTAACATGCTGGGTGGGCACCAAATGCTCACAGTCATGTGCTCCAACTGAGGGCACCAACTAAATTCCACCAGTGACCAATCTGTAGCTGGTGGGCTGGGCTCAGCCACCCACCTGCCTCACTGCTATTGCCCCACAAGCTGATAGGGACGGGAACATTAGCTCGCACTGTTAGGTTTGCATCATCTGTTTAGCCAGCAAATAAGAATGCCGTAAGCATCCACGCAGGCTGCTGATAGCAAGGGAGGATCTGGGCAAATCAACAACCTCCCCTGAGACATGCTGGGCGATAAATTCGTGACAGCTGCAGCCTCTGATAATCAGGAGCATACAGGAAGGTGACAAGATGCAGGCCAAGAGTTCAGAGGAAGGAGCAGTGACTGGCTAGGAGACAGTTTGGTGTGTAGCTATAAGGAGTGCAGTCCATCCCAGAATTCCCTCTTTTGCTTTTGACTGCTAGTCCTTTGGGGCAGGGTTTTGTGCAGTGCCAACTGCACAGACGAGGCACTGGTGAGCTCATGCCAATCACTCTGTGGTGGGCACAGGTTCCTGTCAGCAGGATCAAGAATGGCCAGACTGATCTCCAGCAGCCTTCAAGCACATGGACAGCAAGTGCAAGAGAGAGAGAGAAGTGCTGGTGCTAAAGGCTGAGGAAGACCAGGACTAAGTGCCCACAGCCTCCCTCTCTGCCCACCAGGTGAAGTTGAGCTATGACACTGATCAGGATTGATGCTCCCCACACAGGATTCTGACTCCTGGTGCGGTCAACTGGGCAGTTCAGGTTGCAGCCAGTTCTGGGGTGGGAGAATGCCAAGTGGTGTGTGCATAGCTGGGCTAGGGAAACCCAGTGACATGGGGGGCCATGACAGGGAGGCGGCAGCCACTCATGGATATAAGTGCCTTAGCCACGTCAGCCCACAGAGCCATCTGCAGCTGCGGAAGCCTACTGCCTTCCACCTCCTCTTGAAGCAAGCCCATGCCAGCCCTGAAGGCATAGCAAAGCATGCGACCCAGACTGGTAAAAGGTACAGGCTCTGTGGAGAAAAAGGAAGGATGTTCCAGAGGCAAAACCACCTGGAGACATCACAGGTGGCTACCAAGTGCATCTCCTCCCAGGATGGCTGAGATCCCTGAAAGCCCAGCCCAGCGTGGGCATTCTTACCAGTGTAATCTGGATTCACCTCCCTCTTCCCAGGGCCACTTTACCTCTCCCCACTTGGGGAGGACATTGTGCATACCTGGGAATGGAGACCTTGGTCAAAAGAGAAACAACTTAATGCCACCTTCACCAGTAACCAGCCAGTGTCAGCGTGGCAGCCACCTGCCAGCTCCAGAAAACCCAGCACTTCAGAAGGAGCCGTAAGGAGGCTGAGAACCAGGCAGCACACTCTCATTGGAGAATTTATTTTGCCTGCATCTTGCCAATTTCAAAAGGGATAGCCGTGTTAGTCTAGTCCAGTAAAAAAAACAACAAGGAGTTGTGTGGCACTTTAAGACGAACAGATTTATTTTTTGCATGAGCTTTCGTGGGAGAAGATCCCACCTCCTCAGGTGCTTTGAAGCATCTGAGGAAGTGGGATCTTCTCCCACGAAAGCTCATGCAAAAAATAAATCTATTCATCTTAAAGTGCCACACAACTCCTTGTTGTTTTTTTGCCTGCAGCCACTGGTGTAGGAGGGACAGTGTTTTAGGATCCTTGGGGAAGAGGTGCTAGACACATTAGATGGCATTCTGGAAGAGCTGTCCGAGTGGGTGCCCATAGCAGAAGGCACGGTGCGTGCACAGCTGTCATTGGACTCCAACCTAGCCAGGCCAGACACCCAGGCCTTGGGAATGTCGAGCTGAGGTGTAAACAGAGGGCGGCCCACCATGCGTTAACCCATGCTGAAGCAGGGAGATAGGCTCTGTGGGAAGAGCGCCAAGGACTCCACTGCTATAATCAGAACAAAACAGCACCACACAGTTATGGGCACAACTAAGCAGGCAGCCACTGAAAAAAAGAGGTCAACGATAGAGCTGAGGGGTGCTGGAGTGCAGGTTAGACACCCTGAGAGGGCCACAGGGGAGAGAAGGGGAACAGAGACTGGGGCACAGGGAGGCCATGCTACTGAAGGGTTAATGTTCTCTGGCTCTCTGCCTCCCAGGAGCCAGCATGGCCACTGAGTGTGAGTGTCCAGATGGCCCAGTTGGCAGAGAGATGAAAGCATGATGCTGAGCAAGCAGCCTGCCTTTGCAGCGATCCCTCCCCCTGGAATTCACCAGCAAGCTGCCCAACAATGGAGGGGCCAGGGAGAAAGGGCAGCGGGTTTGGATCCTGAGCAAGCTGAGTCACCAATCCTTTGTGGGGTCATGGGCCTTCCAAACCTGAATGAGACACAAAGCCTGTCCCAAACCCCCTTGGCTGGTGATGAGCTTCCAAGGTGAACGTGCAGGTGAACTCTCACACGCTGAACTGGCTGCTGTCACCTGTACATGCCTGCAAATTGACCCATGGGCTGATGCCACAAAGCAGCAGAGGGCGCTCTCTCAGACAACTGCCTTATTGTTTGTGTATTATTTAGGCGGGTACACCTGACACGACAAGGCTTGCCTCCCTTCTCAGCATCACTTGCACTCTTGTGAAGTAAGGGAGGAGTAGAGAAGTCTCACCCACGCCATGACAGCAGCCAGTGGTGCACGAACTGACCTACTATTAACAGATTGACAAGTTCCAAAGGGGCCGATGGGTCAGTCTTATTTGTTTTGCTGAACTAAGAGTCCTATGGCACTTTTAATGATTAATAAATTTATTTTATTGAATATTTATTTATTTTATTGCATGAGCTTTCATGGGAGAACATCTTCAAGCATCTGATGAAGTGGGATTTTCTCCAACAAAGGCTCATGCAGTAAGTAAATTTGTTAGTCTTTAAAAGCACAAGGAAACCTGCATTCCAAGTTCCTCACAAGACAGTCACTGTAAAATGGCCTCTACCCAAGTGCCACTAGCCAAACTAAGATGGGGCCGCCCAAGCCAAGTGCAGGAAAAGCCCGCATCTCGCAGTACAGGAAGAGGGCATGCTTCTGTGGATTTCAGCAAAGACACCCCTAGATCTTATCTGACACCCTTATCTTTTGCATTGGTTGCTGGCTATTAGAGTTAGCCCTTTGGCTAATAACTACCTAGAAAATTACTCAAGCCCTGTACATTTAAAACCATGTTACTTGGGCGGGGGAGCATCTCACACATTTCTGTTGAGCACAGTTGTTTGGAGACCCCCCCAGCTTGGTGCTACCACTACCTAAACAACAAGCATGGGGAGGGGCTTCCTATGAATTGCAGTAGATCCATGTTAGCCAGGCTTTCCAAGTGATCTCACACTGTACAGACACCAAACAGGTGACCGCGTGTTCACACAGCACTGGCTTCCAAGCCAGTAAGCCAACAGCCAGCTGTTACGAGGCAGCCGTCTGTATGTGGACTATTGCCAACACCTATGTGGGTGAACGTGTGATCACCCAGTACCCCTGCAGAGCTCTCACTGGACACGGCTCTCTGACAACAGTGAAGAATGGAAAGCTCCAGGCTGGTCAGAGACATTTCAGTGCACAAGCTGTAAAATTCACTCTGCCTTAGTGAAGCTGCTCCCCTTGGAATGACCTCACGGAGGGTTTGCCCCTAATGCCAACTATGACACAGTCCACCAGGAATGGCGCAAGCAAGTCATTCCCCAGCAACCACTGATCTGCTGACAGTAATGGCTTCCACTATTTGCCCAAAGATTTCTCTCTACAAAGAAGAAATTTTATTGCTGCATGTTATGGCTCTTTTTAAAAAAACAAAAAAACCCAAACCCCTACCCAGGTGTGCCTGCTCTCACCTCTGGATCTCACAGCACGCCTTGTCTTCTGAGTCTTTCAGACTCTAGCTGTCTGAAGCAGAACAGGCAACCTTTGAATGGCATACACCAGGGGTTCCCAACCTTTAAGGCTGGGGACCCCTCTGTAAGTTCAAAAAAGGTTTGGGGACCCTCTGCACATCACTGTGCTGTGGGCAGAATCTGGCCTGCACTGCTCTCCTGCTGAGGAGTGGAGTCCTGCCCCAGGCAGAGGGCCATAGCTGCAGCAGCCCCCACTCCTGGCATGGGAACAGGGCCTCAGGCAGCTCTTGGGCAGGGGCAGAGAGCCACAGCCACTCTCTGCACCCGCCGTGGCCCCATTCTCCTGCCTGGAGCGGGAGCTGCTGTGGACATGGCCCCCCGCCAGCCCCTGCAGGGGAGGGAAGCCGTGGAACAGCCAGCACTGGCAGCCGGCACAGCCGCCAGCCCTCTGCGGCCCCCACCCCTGCCGGGATCCAGACCCGGCAGGACCATTGGGGGCACAGCTGGGTTCCGGCCCTGGGGGGGGGGGAGACAGCACCATGGACCCCCTGGAAGAGATCACTGGCATACACCATAGCTCTCTGTGTGGGCACTTCACTAGCAGCAAGTTACATGAAATGAAAATGAGATGGTGCACCAGATTTCAGCAGAGATGTGTGCACAGAAATAGCAGGACAGATGTGGCTTGCAAGAGTTAAAGCTTTGTACCACAACCACGAGAAACTCCTGCTTGTAAGCCCTTCCTGTCTGCACTTAGTACTAGAAGACTGCAGTAGTTACCAAGCACAGGCTCGGTAGCCAGCACATTGCTTCTCCCTTTTGTAGTTTTCTTTCCTGCAAGGACACCGCTTAGAAACAAGATTATGAGTGAACTGGAAAGTGAAAACAGAGATGGATAAAACAGGAATGCGCTCTAGATGTGACATATCAGCACTGAAATAAGCTTTAAGCTAAGAGATGCTGTCAACTCAAAAAAAGTAAGTTCACCCATCTTCGAAGCATCTGAGGAAGTGGGATCTTCTCCCACGAAAGCTCATGCAAAAAATAAATCTGTTAGTCTTAAAGGGCCACACAACTGCTTGTTGTTTTTTTAACTCAAAAAAAGTCATGTTCCTGTCAAAAGTCTTTTTTGTTAAACCTTCTGTACAGTTATGAACACAAAAGATGCAGAGAGGGACTGTTTGTGTTACACTACAGCATCCAGCACCATGGGGCCAGGCTTATAACTGGTCTCGAAGGTGCTACCAGAACCCAAGTAGTTTGACTCACAATGAAACAGGAGGGAATAAATTCAGTTTTCCCAGTGTACTTAGCACATTTGACAGCCCTAATCAGTATCCGTCCCCATACATAATCAGTTTTTCCCTGCTGAAAAGACCTTTGAACGCAGCCACAAGCAGAGCAAATTAACCCTCCCGCGTTTTAAAGAGAGGCTGTTAACCCAAAACACTATCAGCAACTGGAATTGTGAGTCAGTTTAAAAAAATTCAAGGCAACTGGTGAAACTAAGGGTCTGGAACTTTCTTCTACCCTTCTTGGTTTAAGACACGTCTCCAGGAACCTGGAGCCGTTAGACGTCCCACACAACCACTGATATAAGCTAGGGCATCTCTACTGACTCAAGAACTATATGGAGTTTCCTCCAGTGCTGCCATCTTCTCCCTTTCTTCATGTTTTAAGTCAGACCATATGTTCCCCTTGTAGGTTACCTTCAAAAGTGAGGTTCAGTCCCCACACTATTTAAAAACACACACAATCTCTCTCTTTTTCTGAGGGCTACATTTTGACAGAAAGTATGCCCCTAATTCAGGGGAAACAGATCACAGCTCCTCTCATCTTTAATACGAGTACAGTATGCCAACTACCCTTCTGACTGCCTTAATTACAGTGGAGTATTCAAGCTGGCATTGGTAGACTTCATGGACATCAGACCAACACTGAAGTTAGGCTTGGGTTCCCCATTTAGCTGCCATCCTCCTGACCCTCAGTTTAATCTCAATAATCCCAAAGGGTTATTTTGCTATTGGATTTACATTTTTAATATTTAGTCAAAGTTCAAGCACCATGTACTTTTAGCGTGCAATTAATCATTTTTAAACAGCTGCCCAGACCAAGTAACAGCACAAGGGGACTTTCAATGCCCAAAACAAGAGCAACAGATAACTAACTGTATTTGCACCTGCTGTTCAATTCACAGGGTGTTAAAGGAATAGGAAAGCCAGCTGTTCAGCTAAGGAGACTTCGTTCAGCCACAGTGGGAGGAAGGATGGACAGAACCTAGCAGTGGATCGGATGCTACGTCAGACTTGGTAAACCCGGGTGCAAGCCCCTGTTCTGCCAGTTCCCCGTGTCAGTCACGTAAGCCACATCCACACTAGATGCAAACTAGGCAAGGGTTTTCTCAGCAGTGTAGTGGCTTCACCTCCTGCAAGCACTCTTCCATCGACCTAGCCCCACATCTACACGGCGTGTTTAAAACCGGCACAGCCGTGGCATCCAAGGGAATGGATTTGTCACAAGCCTGTGCACCAAAACGACGCCAATCTCAGCTTTAAGTCAGACCAGATCTCAGGGGCTGCGTCTCGGGGACCACAGCACGGCACTGCAGAAGCACCTGGAAGGCCCAGTCACAAGCCAGGCCCTTGCTGTGTCCAGGGCTGCACAACCCCAAGCCAAAATGACCGTCCCTGCCCCTCGGGATTACCCGGGGGGAGGCAGAGGTCACAGACGGCCACGATCGCAGCCCGGCTGGGGGCTGCACAGGCCGCCCTCCTGGGCCCCCACGGACCCGTGGCGCTGCGTGGCCGCCCGCCCCACGCCCTCCGCAGCGGGCACGGGCAGCAGGGAGCGGGCGGAGGCCGGGCTCTAAGGCCAGCGCTGGGAGCCGGCCAGGCACCGCGCTCCGACAGCTGCTGCTGCTGCTGCCCCGATCCCGCCGGGTCCCGGGTCCCCACGCGCCCCGCCACTCACCGCGGCCGCCCCTCCGGGCCGCGTGCAGCTTGCGGGAACGGGGCATGGCGGGGCGGGGCTCCGCTCTCAGGGGGCGGGGCGGGGCCGGGCGCGCTCTGCGGGCTCGGAGCTACCGGGGCCGGGCGCTGCCTGCGGCGGGAACCACGCGGCGGCCGCCGGCGCCACCATCTTCCTTTGCTCGCGGGCCCGGCCCCCCCTCCGCGCTGCACCCTGGGAGACGGAGTCCGCACGCGGGGAGAAGCGCGGGGCCGCCGCGCTTTGTGACGCAGCCGGGACTACGATGCCCATGATGCTTCGCGCCGGGAGGCCGTCGGGCGGGAGGCCGGACTACGACTCCCGGCGGGCACCGCGCGCGGGCCGGCGCCACGTTAACCCTTGCGGCGCTGCCTCCCGGAAGCGGGTCCACGTGGCCGCCGGCGGCCGAGCGGTGCCGGGACGGGGCTCTGGCCTGGGGAGGCCCAGGGGATCGCAGCCCCGCTGCCCGGCCCCCTCGGATCGCGCCTCGGCCCCTCTCCTGCCCGCACCCGCAACCCTGGTGGCTGCAGAAGAAAGCTGGAAAATGTGATCCTTTAAGCACCCCACAAGGCAAATAAAAAGACAATCTTCTGTAAATATCATGATATTTTAAGCCAGTCTTATGATTTTGTCAGGCCTCTGACTCATAAGAATCCTAGAAGATTGGAGTGGGAAGAGACCTCAGGAGGTCATCCAACTCCTTGTATGCTCGAGGTCGGCCATACTGTAGAGATCAGACATGGATATTAGCTGCAGTTTTCTTTTTTCAGAACCACAATGGTCTTAACAGGATACACTCCCATCACTGGGATTCACTGGGGCTCAGCCTTGAGCTGATTGTGGAGATGCATAATCCCAAACTAGACACCATACATCTGTCTGGCAACTGCCTCTTGTGCTTTGTTGCTGCCCTGCAAATAGTGTAGTGACTGGCACTTCTGCTTAATATGCAGATGGGCCTGGGTTCAAGCCCCAGGAGGTTGGACTCAATGATCTCATGAGGTCCCTTCTAACCCTATGATTCTCTTCTATTGTGTGGTGAGGGAAGCACCCATAATCTCCCACTTAATACCCTGGAAGTAAGTGTTAGGTGCAGGGTGGTACCAGGCCTCTTCTTTACAAATAGTGAGTGAGTCTCAGAAATAGTGGGTTACTTACCAGTAACCGTCCTTCATCGAGATGGGCTGCTTGGATCCATTCACTAATAGGTGTTTCCATGCCGGAGCACTGGACTGGTCGGAAAACCTTTTGTCCCAGCCTGTCAGGAGAGGCCCCCCATGCCACCCACTGGCTATATATATGGCCACCTCCTGACCCTTCCCCAGTTCCTCCTAGGAGTCACCAACTCCAGATGCAGGGATGGAGGGGAGGGACCTGAATGGATCCGAGCAGCCCATCTCAAAGAAGGACAGTTACTGGTAAGTAACCCACCATTCTTTGAGTGCTGCATGGATGCATTCAGTAATAGGTGACTACTAGCCACGCTGATGGACGGCGGGTGGAGTTGGCTCTTCTGCCTTCAGCACAGCAACACCCCAGAAGGGTATACGCCGAGCGAGCAAGGTCCTTACAGTGACTAAGAGACCAGCTAGGGCTCTTGCCCTGGTAATGGAGACCTCAGTGTAGGGCCAACCCCAAGCAAGGGGTAGGTCCAATCCACCCAAGCCAATTAGTGTGCCTGGGTAGGACGGACTAAGTCACCTTATATCAGGGATTTGCAACGGTGCAACTGGACTAATATGGAGGGAGTTGCATTCAGTTGCTGTACCTGAGGGTCTAGCCTGAGGTATGAAGGCCAGAGGGTAAATCTTCTGGCTGCAGGACACTTCAGTATAAATCTAACAAAGAATCTGGGAGCCTTAGGGATACCAGGCTGGTCATGACAACCACTGCCCATGCAGAGAGCAAGAAGAACGGATAAAATGTCATCCCTCCAATCAGCCACACAAAGACCCATAAGACACATGCCCAAAGGGGTGTGTGTATTTGATATACCATTCAACCCACAAGGGAAAAAAGCTAGCGGGATTAAGCGAGAAGATTCTAGAGGCAGAAGCTTTGAGCTGATTCAGGGAAAGGAAATGGCAGAGGTGGTGCAATTGGTGCCACATAGCATCTCAGCCCTGCAGTCCCTGGGGCCAGCCGGGGGAGGGGGGTGGATGCGACACCGGACCTAGTGGTGTTACAGAGCCCTGACCCGGGAGACTTCTTACATTTCAGAAGAAGTACTCCAGACCTACGAGGCATTTGCAAGGCAACAAGGTGGGCTTTAGGAAGAACTGTAGGCCTTGGTTGTCTTATGAAGACTCAAGGAGGCGAACTCTCCTGTTGTCCTGTCAAGTTCCTCCTAGGATTCCCCTACTGGGAAGACGACGTGGAGAAAGTGGAGGGAGCGAGTAAAGCAGAATTTGCAATGCCTCCAACTAGATGCCTAGTTGTGACAACCCAGAGGCCTATGGAATTAGAAGTTACATTGATTTATATGACCTTTTGAGCCCGGGGCACCGGCAAGTGTGATATGGGCCCCTAACTATGGCGCACCTAAGTGTGAGTCTGGGATGAAAGCTCGTAAGAGGGTAACTGACCCCTCCGAGTGATAAGGCTTAACCGAGGAGGCAGTGGTCTTCTGTGAAGACCATCTGGCGGGGATGTGATGTTCACAAGGTACAGTCAGTGATTCTGGAGGTGTACCTTGGATACTTGGGGCATCTGACAAGGGTGACCTATGTTGTTAGCCGGTTTTACCCAGGATAGAATTCCATCATGGGAAAAATGACTATTTCCCAATTTTCCATGCACATCAGAAATCAGGTTTGGTAGATTATGCTTCATGAAGTAAGCAAACAGAGAAGCCTAACAATCTCCTATGGCGGGCGTATCATACAAATTCTACCAATGGTTGCCGGACCTGAGGGAGGTCCTGTGGAGGAAGACAAATCTTTCCTGTCAGGCATCTGGGCGATAGTGCCCTGGGCTAGCCCTGGGAGACCATGGATCTCTGGTCGTCCCCAGGGGAGAGGACAAGTTAGGATATAACCCGGTTGGGTGACGGCTATGCATGGAGCCGCACACCGCACAGCAAGTCTGTCAGCGAGCCATCGCCGCTGGAATGGCTAAGGGATAACTGAGAGGCATAAGGCAGGTTTCCCCCCACTCTGTTAGGAAGAGTGGGAGGGAGGGTAGTGTTGTCTCTTCTCCCATGAATCCCACTGACCTAGTTGAATCTAGGTCGAGTATATGGAGCTGTTGCTTCAGGAATGGGAAGAGGGAAGGGACCCCGCTTCATGATGGGGGACACTCCACTCAGGGAACCCAAGCCCCCAGTGACCATGACAACAGATGCCTTGGACTCAGGTTAGGGAGGGTGGAGAGGAACCGCCCCCCTCCTGGGAAAGTGGAGCCTCATAGGGACTCACGATCAGAGATATTCTGGAAAGATATAAATCAGTCCCGGAGAAAACAGGACAAATTCTAGACCATTACAGGTTGATTTCTCCATAGGGAGAGAAGGGGGGAAAAAGTAGGAGCAAGGCAGAGATTCATTAATGACTCTGCCTTAGCAATCCCCTCCAGGGCCCAGAGCAAGAGGCGGTAAACGATGCTGAGCATCATGCTCCCATCTAACCAGTGGGATAATTAAATAAGATTCATAGTCCTGGGGAGGTCACGAAGGATCTACTGGGACCAACTTAGACATGCGCACCTACTGGTTTTGTAGGGGTGAAAAAGGTGCTTGGAGGGTCCCTCCCAAATTCAAGGTGCAGCAGTAGGTCCTACCTGTTGCGGGGCAAGCGATGGACTGGCAGAGGGGTTTCCCAGTCGTCCAGAGGGCACACGCGTCTCCGCAAACCGGAGGTATCTGTAGCTTTGACTAGAGCTACTAGGTGGTTTGCCCTTGGCTCAATGAAGGTCCCCCTAATGTCTTAGGAGCAGGAGGGATCACTGGCCGAAGCAATAGGCGGGGGGGGGGTGAATGGGGGGGGCTTCTTCCGCTTGTTGTATTCTTAACCCGTTTCCTTCCTCCGATGATAGCCCTCAGGGCAGCAAGAATTAAGGATTGTCTGCAGGAGTGAAGCCACCATCTCGGTTAAGTCATTAGTGGTGGAGGTGGGCTTGGGTCACAGGGTTATTGCCCTCCTAAAATCAGAGGAACAAAGTTGAGACGTGGCTCCCCACCCTCCATGCTGTAGAAGTGTGGGGGGGGTGTGTGATGGCCGTAAGGGATTCCCTGTTCTCTAGTTAGAGGAGGGAAGGGAAGGAAATGTTGCCTACCTTCTCAAGAGGTGGGTTGGGGCCATGGGAATATCCAGTCTGTTGACAGCCCACGGTGAGGCAGTCACAGAGTAGTTAGAATAGGCTTCCCTTCCCTGTGGAGAAAGGGAGGGAGGAAGGGTCTTCTGAGTGAGCCCCCAAGTTGCTAATTGAAAGGGTGGGGGGGAACTAAGTCCCTACCCAAGTGTCTTCGGGGAAAGCACGGGCGGGGTGGGTCTTGAGGCCGCAGGCCTTATGTGGCCAGGGGGTGTGGGAGGGGCCCCAATAGGAGAGGGCCAAGGTATTTACCTCTCCTTTTGGGTCGCACACAGTACCCACTACTGCCAGGGTCTCGGGCAGGAACAAGGAGTCTCCGCCGAAGGGCAGGTCAAGCACCACCTGTTGCGAAGCAGGGGCCACCCTAGCTTCCCTGAGCCAGGCTGCTCAATGGATGGTTACGGCTGAGGCCATAGTGCAGGCTGCTGTATCTACCGCATCCTGGGCTGACGGAAGGAGGTCCTGGGAGATTATTCTTCCCTCCTCTAGGAATGCATCATATTCTTCCTTGGCCTCTGGTGGGAGCAGATGTCTGAACTTTGAGAAGGAATCCCACACATCCAGCATGTATCTGCTGGTTAGGGCCTGGTTGTTTGGAACCCGTAGTTGGGAGGCCGAGGAGGAGTAGACCTTACGCCCTGGAAGTTCTAACTCCCTTGTCTCCCTCGATGCTGGGAGGGGGTCGCTGGGGGGTTCATCCGGGCCCAGCGCCATTCGCATCACATCCTGGGGTAGGATTGGGTGGTCGATGAGGGAGGGGAACTCTGATCCTGGGACTGTATACTTGAGGCCAGCTGTGTCTGGCACCAGGGAAATGGAACCTGGGTTTTGCCATCGGGAGGAGGCAAGGTCCCAGACACTGGGGTGGAGAGGAACCATAACCAGTTCTGCTGAGGAAAACACTGGCCCAAATAGGGTATCTGAGGGGGGCTCGGAGGATTGCACCTCCATCCCCAAATGGGCTGTGGCGTGGCGCAAGAGGTCGAAGTGTGCTGATAGATCATCTGTTTATGAGCCTGGTACCAGGGAGAGAGTGGTACTGGGTGTCCTCAGTGGGACTGATGGCGCCGACGTCTCATGCAGGAACCATTCATGGGGGTGGAAGTGGAATGGGGATGGTGCCAAGACATGGCACTGAGGCCACTTGGAGCTCCTTGACAGACCTTTCTTGGGACTTGAGGAAGGGGAAGCAGCTCGAGATCCCCAAGGTGGTACTGGCGACAGCAAAGTTATGTGTTGCTGGTGGGGAGGTTCTACCGTGCCCGGGCCTGAAGGTGTAATGGGTGGTGGGGCTTGAGTGCTCAGGGTCGGAGGGGGGGATGGAGAGCGGTGCCGTTCGTGTTGCACCCAGGCCTTTGATATGAAGGCCGGCTTGCCTCGCCTAACCAGTACCAGGGAGGGAGGTGTGGGCAGCAAAAGGAGTGCCCGTGCGGCCTCCACCACCTCTGGTGTCGTTGGGATTGGGAGTGACCCCGAATGGACTCGTGGTCAGCCCGTACCAGGAGAGATGGGGCTGCCTTTGTGAAGTAGCACCGGGGAAGAGGGTGAAAGTTGACCCTGCAGTGCCAAGGATGGCTGGTGCAGAGGTGAGCCTGGTACCGTCGGTACAGGGCTGAAGTGAGCCTGCGGTAGCAAGGTGACTCAGAGCGGCACCTGGGCAGGCCCTGTACTATCAGTATGGGGCTGTGGCGAGCTTGCGGTGCCAGCGGTGACCTAGATCAGCACCAGAGCAAGCCCTGTGCCGGTGGACTGTGTTAGTGCTGAGGCACCAAGGTCGGTACCGAGCTCATCTTCCTGCAGCCTCTGTCATCCCGGTGCCAGGTAGGTCCCGGTGCCATGTGAGCTCACGGCACCGGATGGGCTCCTGAAGCCTCGGGAGTGGAGGGCCGAGCCTGTTCAGAGGCTAGGGCATGGCACCTTTGCTCCCTGTCCTTGTTTGTCCTGGGTTTAAAGGACAGGCATATGGAGCAGGCAGTGACCAGATGGTCTTCATCTAGGCACCGGAGGCACTTCCTGTGGGGGTCGTCCTGGGGCAAGACCTTGCTGCACTCAGTGCAGGGTCTAAACCCTGGCATGGTGGGAGGTGGATTTCGATGTTCCGGCCTGATCGCTGGAGTCCTCTTTGGTGGAACTATGTCTACGAAGAGGTGCTCCCAGTCGGGCATGAAGCTCATACAAACGTGGAGAGGCTGCTTGCTTTCGCAAGGAGCGGACGTTCCATATCCGATGCGTAAGGCAGAAGAAATGAAACTGGGGAGGGGTCAGGAGGTGGCCATATATATAGCCACTGGGTGGCTTGGGGGGCGGTGGCTGCCTAACCTCTTCTGACAAGCTAGGACAAAAGTTTTTCCAACCAATCTGGTGCTCCGGCACGAAGACACTTATTACTGAATGCATCCGAGCAGCAGTGCTCGAAGCAGAACAGCTGTTCTAAATGCAGCAGGCTCTGCTGCAAGGCAGAGCACATTGCAGCACAGCCAGTGAGGCAGCAGGGCCTGCTCAAAGCAGAGCCTGTGGGAACACCATTGTTAGGGATGATACAAAGGGGTAATTTTGTTAGTCTAGTAAAGCAAAAAAAGCAAGGAGTCTTGTGGCACTTAAGGACTAAAAAATATATTTATCACATGAGCTTTCTTGGGAGAAAATCCCACTTTGTAAGACACTTTGAAGTTAGGAACATTAAGTCACATGCAGTGGAAGTGATTTGCTGTGACATTCAGGGCTGTAACTAGGCAGGGGTGAAGTTCCAAAGGGGCAGCTGTGTTAGTCTAGTAAAGCAAAAAAAGCAAGGAGTCTTGTGGCACTGAAAGACTAACAGATTTATTTATCGCAGGGGTGAGTGGGCCAAAGTCCCAGGCACTGAATTTTAGAGGGCATAGGGGACAGATCCAGCTTCCTACAGCTGCTGGGAATGGATCCGGATCCATTTCCAGCTGCCTCAGGGAGCTGGATCCTTCCCCTTTGCCCTGTAAAGTTCTGTGTCTGGGACTTCTGGTGTGGCTGGGGCTTGCCGCCACTATAGACACATCTGGCAGTGGGGAGCTTCTGCTACCAGCAGCAGGCCGCAGGGATCTGGATCCCCCGAGCCTGCTTGTGGAAGCAAAGGCTGGGGCTGGAGCCAGATCCCCCTGGCCTGCGTGTGGCGGCGGGAGCTTCCCACTGCCTCTGGTGGTGGCTGGGGGTGGATCGGGCCCAGGGCCGGACTGGGGGTGAGGGGCGGGCACGGCTGGGGCTGCTTTCCCCAGGCATGAAAAGTTGTATTTACAGCTCTGACTGACATTGGAGCTTTGGCCATGGTCCATCCATCATCAGTTGGGGACCCACCCAAATGCCCATGGCTGGCTGTGGCGCCATGGCCACAAGCTGTATGGCCAGTGGGGTCTGAGGTGCTCCACTGCTGCCCATTCCTCCCCAGATCAGTGGTTCTCAACCTTTGGTGAGTCATGATGCACTTGGCAGCATATTGCAACTCTACAGGATACCTCAGCCCTCTTCCTCCAGACCAAATCCAGCCATCTCCCAGGCTCTCTGCAGCACATTTACCACCGTTCGGTGATGCAGTAAAGTGTCCTGACACAGTAGCTGAGAAACGCTGCCCCAGATCATAGCACCAGTGAGCTGTCCTTGGTGTGCCCCTGTGTCCTTGGTGTCTGGATGCTCTCCTGTGGCTCCCCCTTTTGGCTGATCCTAGTATTTTTAAAAGGGATAGCCGTGTTAGTCTAGTCCAGTGAAAGAACAACAAGGAGTTCACCAGCAACTACAGAGCTAACAACAGGAACATTGAAGCAGGCACACACCCCTGCAAAAAACCACGCTGCCAAGTCTGCCCACATATCTACACAAAGGACACCATCATAGGTCCTAATCAAGCCTGCTACTCCATCAAAGGCTCATTTACCTGCTCATCTACTAATGTGGTCTATGCCATCATGTGCAAGAAATGCCCCAACACCTTATATATTGGACAAACAGGACGATCGCTCGGTAAGAGACTGAATGAGCACAGAGCTGATATCAGAAATCAAAGAACAAAGAAACCAGTTGCTGAACACTTCCATCTTCCTAATCACTCAATGATGGATTTGTTAACGACCGTTGTTAGAGCTGTACCTGGGACATCAAGACTTCAGAGAGACAGCTGAACTCGAATTAATATGCAAGCTAAATTCTGTGAAGGCTGGTCTGAATCGAGACTATGGGTTCTTTTCCCATTACAAAGGGTAATTTGACTTCAGGCTTCCCATGGTTTGAACCTGTAAACTGCTCTGATTTGCTGTTCCTGTATGACCTGATCCTATGTTTTACACCCCCTTGCATTTAGTTTCATTCCTTTCTGTAAGTTCACCCATCTTCGAAGCATCTGAGGAAGTGGGATCTTCTCCCACGAAAGCTCATGCAAATAATAAATGTGTTAGTCTTAAAGTGCCACACAACTCCTTGCTGTTTGATCCTAGTATTGCCTCTGCAGCTGGTGGTTCTACCTCTGCATGGGAGTGGGGTGCAGGCTGGGCAAAGATACCTTCCCCATGTAACGATACTCAGAGGTGGGCATCAGAGGGATGTCTCCATTCCACACCCTCACTAGCTACCCCTTCAACGCTCCTGCCCTGCTGCATCCCACTCATCTCCTCCTCCACAGTTAGCCACGGCACACTGATCTCTCACTGGGTTTGGTACAGCTGCTGCGTTCCCATCGCTGCATCCATCATCCAAATGCCAGCCCCCTCCATCCACTGTGGCTTCCCTCACCGGCAGCTTGTATCCTACAGCACTAGCCTGCTTGCTTGCACATCTATACTGTCCTCACAGATTTAAGTATTTGTTTTCAGGCAATGAAATCATAGATTCACATACAAATAGTAATACTGGAAAGCATGAGCCTGTGGGCCACATCCCACATGAAAGCTAAGTGTACGTATATTCAGGACCTTTTCCCTAGATAAATAACAACTGACATGTGCGGCTATGACTCTGTCACCTTATAGTCAGGATGTAGCAAAGCAGGGGGGCTGTCCAGTTTATGCCCAATAAACTCTACAAGAACACCAAAAACCCACTGAAAGGGCCACAAATAATTGCCAGGAACCATATGGAAAGGATGCTAATATGTACAAACCTACCAGTCTATAGAATAAATGTATCACAGTAATTTGTGGGTGAAGTTGCCATGTTTTGATTTACGAAGACCCAGACTAAGTGGGGAATAAAAAGGGCAAACCAAATTACTAGTTCCTTAAGAAGCAAGGAGTTCAGTTGCACTTTTAAAGACTAACAAATTTATTATTCATGTGAGCTTTCATGGGTCAATCCCCCTTTGTCAGATGTGAGACAGTGTTTCTTTTTGTTAGTGTTTGCTAGAATCTTTGTTCTCGGTGTATATGGAATATTACTTCTAGGGCTTAGCTCTGGTGTGGCCAAGCCCTCCGCTCAAGAGTTGAGGAACTGGACATCTCTCAATCAGGTCATCACCAGGGAAAGGATGAATATATTAATCCAAAGCAGAAAGTATAAATACATATATGTGCATTAGAAAAAAACAAATTCAAATCATTATCCATTTGATTATTCATTTTTTTAATAATTCATTCATCTATCAGTTTACACTATCTTAATAAAAATTTACAGTTATACAAATTCAGTTAGCAGCCAGCATCCCTACTGTGCTTCCCAGGGGTTCTTGTAAGACCACCCTTTAATCTGATTCTGGGGCTCAGGAAGGACATGGCAGTGATTCGGAACATTAGCAAAGCCCTGAATTATCACACAAAGACTTGGGAGAATGGGGATCCCCCAGCTGGGGGGTCTCCTCGGTGGCGCTGTCTCTCCTGGGGACGCCTGCTCGTGGAGGTGTAGATCCTGGCAATCCATCCAGGGAGTGTCTTACCCCCCTCTCAGGCGCAAAAGCAGGTAAACGGTGCTCTTGTTCCGGATGTGATAGTGGGAGAGCGTGCAGTTGTCCTGCAGCTCTTTGCTGTTGAATGTCAGACGCTGTTGGCTCACAGTGACACCTGTGCGTTCCTCAATCTTTTTCTTCAGGTGCAGCACAGTGTCACTGGGGTAGACGGTATAGGGAGGGCCTGTTCTGCTGTTTTGGTCCTTGACGAAGATCTCCATCTTCTGGGGCTCAGTTACAAGAATCAGGATGGTGGTGTCGTAGAAGATGCCGTATGATGCTAGGGTCTCGTCATCCAGCAGTGGCTGGCTTCCCCTGCCAGGCTCCTGCAGGGCCAGGCGCTGTATGTACGGAGATATGTGCCATATTGACTCCATCTTCTCCTTAATCTCCCAGATTGTAGTGTAGGGGCTCAGTGAGAGCAGGCCATGGCTGACCCCTGAGAGCTGTCTCATCGTCACCTGCACAGGTCTGGCTGGCTAGAAGAGAAAAACGAGGAAGGGATGGGTGGGGGTCAGTGAAGGTCTGATGGCACCCTGGCATAGGGACCTCTGTTCAGTCTGCTGGGCCTGGGATCAGCAGGAACAGCTGCAGAGCAGGCTGTGTGTGTGTGGCGTCCTGACTACTCCAGCCCGAACCTCTCCCAGAAGAGGGTGCTGTGAGAAGTGGGGCAGACCCAGCTCTGGGGGGGTGTCCCAGCTATTCCAGGCCCAGTATCTCCAAGCAGGGGGCACTGTGGGGAGTGGGGCAGGAGCTCCTGGCTATTCCACTTTCAGAAGATTTGAACTCATCACAGACAGCTGCAGGAATGGGCCATGGGGGCATCAAATGGTACCTGCACAGTCCAGCTGCGGATGGGATTGAGGTCCATCTTATTAGAGAACATCTGGGCTTTGCAGTTGGCAGCTTCATTTGCCAGCAGGTCCCATTTCTTTCCCTGCCCCAAGGTTCCTGTTGGGTCAGCTGGATCCAGGATCACGGGACTGAGAACACACAACAGATTATCTCCATCAATGGCTCCACACATAGCTGGTGGCTGTGTCTGCCCCCTGCCCATTCCCTCTCCCCCTGTGTGCTGGCTGCTGACGAATCTTAGCTCTGTCGTGCCAACCCTTAGCTTAAAGGCCCCTGGACCCCCACATCAGGCCATGGTGCTGGTGTGCAGAAGGGAGCTGGAGGAATGAATCTCAGTCCTCACCCATTACTGTCGTTGTCCCCACTGTGCCTGGGGAAACTGATGGCGGTGCTGGGGACCTGTGCCAAGCTAAGAAGCCCCTCACTCTACCACCCCCTGCTCATATGGGCACTGCAGCTGGAATCCTGCCCCCTTCAGTCAATGGAGTTTTGCCAGTGATTGCTACGGGGCTGGGGGCTCCCCATGGGTGAATGCCCACAAAAGCAGCCTGGCTGCACATGGGGCTAGGGATGCTTGGTTCTGTCAGCTGCACTGGTGGGCTGACACCGACTGTGACTGCAGGGGCCTTGGGGGTGGCAGGACTGAGTGGAGCTGCTGGTGCTCTGCAGGCTCCCATGGCCCCCTGAAGTGGGGGGGGCGAGCTCCCTGCCGCGCAGTAAGAAAGACCGAGTCACAGCCTGATGTGAATGAGCTGTGCAGGTGATGAGCAGTGCAGATGCTGGGCTCTCACCATGGCGCCTGCAGTAGCTGTTTGACGTGGGGCCCAATCACGGGGTGCTGCAGGTCGTAGAACTCGGTCCAGAAGATACAGAGCTTTTGATACTGGCAAAGCAGCTCCATCACCGTGAGGAATCCCTCAGCCGTGTTGAACTTCTCTGCCCTCTGGGTGCCATTCTCCCAGGCATAGATGGTCAGCAGCTCAAGGGCATACTTGGGGGGCAAGCCCGATGCCCTCTTTGAAAGCTGTTAAAGAGATGGGATACCTGAGACACGAGGTGGGGGCAGGGGGCCTCAAATCCACTTTGCTGCACAGTCAGGTGGGTGCCCTCATCAGATCTGCCCCATGTGCCTACCACAACCTTCAGCTACGTAGCAGTGACCAGAGAAGGGGGGGGTCATGTGCCAGCTAAAGAGTGAAAGAGGGAAAGAGCAGGAGTGTGTGTGTAATCAGAACTGCTGAGTTATGTGTCAAGACCCTCTACTGATAACACCTAGTGGAGTCTCCTCAGATGGCAGAGGCCTGTGCTCCTGAAAGGAGGAGGAACCACATTTTATTCCCACTGCCACTGTGAAGTCCCAACAGGCTGTGGCATCAGGCACCTGAACCATTTCAGGAGTTTATAAGGTCAAAGAGAAGCCTTCTCCCCTCACCACAGCTGGTTTCCCTCTCCTCCCATGAAATGTCACATACCAGCCTAGTATAATTTCCATTCACATGAGCTGCTGCAAACAGTTGTTAAAGCATCATCTGAAAATTGATTTTTTTTGTACAGTTGCTTGTCCTGATGATGTGTGTTTGTAATGAATCATTTGTTAGTTCCGATAAATAATTGATGTGTGTGTGCATGTGCGTGTGTGCGCGCATGTGTGTGTGCAGACACGTGCTTTGGTTTTGGATTAATTTAATGGAGTCCCCCCCATCATCAAACTGCATAGGATAGTCAGTGAGTCTGTTGTTTAACCTCTGATTTGGTTCATGGTCAGAAGATCTCACCAGACTTTCCAGAAAAGTGACCTAACTCTTCTGGGATTGCTGAAGTGTCAGCCACCAGCTAGCAACATGGTATATCCTTCCATATTTTGCAGGATGTCTGCTAAGTTAGGGAAACAAACTCTGATTTTTATCTCAGTGGCCCTGATTGCATGAAGACTAGCAACTACTGGAGCAGGAGAAAGCTGCTTTATTTTGATTGGTCAGAGTACACCAGAGGAGCTGCTGTGGGGAGGGACGGAGGGAAGCAGGAGGCATGGAGTGGCAGCTGGAAGTGAGCTGTGAGGCCCCTAGTCACCGTTACAGCACCAGTGTGTGACTTGGAACTAGACCCACACTACCTTTTTTGCTCAGTGTCAGAGTGGATCAGAGCTAAGAGCCATGTAATCCAATATACTATCTGCTTCCAGTGGTGCCTGGGGCCCTTTGATGAGGGGATGGAACCCAACCACATTAGCCCACCCTAGGAGCACCTAGCATAGCAGCACGCTAGAAAAGACCAGCCTCTCTGGCAAGCAAAGTTTATAGAATCATAGGGTTGGAAGGGACCTCGTGAGATCTTCAAGTCCAGCCCCCTTAGGCTTGAGGCCCAGATCTTCTGCATATTAAGCAGAGGTGCCAGCCACTACACTATTATGTCTTGCTCAATACTCTAGAAAGATTTGAGATGTGCCAGCCAGTGGAGGGGCTCCTCTGCCCATGTGTGGTAGTGGGATTTTTAATTAAGGGGTGACTTTTGAACAGCCAAGAGACCTCTCCACATGATTATGCATTAATACACCTGGGAAGAAGCCCCAGAGGCCTGAAAGCTTGAGGCTGGAGGCGGGGTAGGGCATCTCACCTCTTTGTACCAGTGCTTGACCAGTCGCAGCAGGTTCTTCAGCTTGGCCGGGCGACGTTTCACAAAGTCCCTTTGCAGTTCGGTGAAGGAGGTGCAGAACTCACCGGGGCGGGCACCAACCCAAAGCAGTTCCTCGTAGACCCGGGGGGAAGGTCTGGTGCCAGGAGTCACCGGCCCTTTGGGGAAGGGAAGGAGGGATCACTATGGATCAGCTGCCTGATCAGTGCCAGGGACAATTAGTGCATTCAAGGCAGGGGGTAGACTATTCCTGGGTCCCATGCACAGGGTGCACCTGCATTCCCATGAGCAGTCTCAGGACAAGCCATTGGACCTATGAAAATGTTACGGGGGGACTCCCAGACCTACTGGATCCCTGGAGGCTGAGCTGAGGGGCAAGAGGGTTGCTGAGGATGATCCTCACCTAAAGCATCATAGGCCGGCAGCACATCCACCTCGATGGATTCCGCCCGCTTCTTTGACTGGATGGTAATGGAGATCGAGCGTGGGCAGGTGTCCTTCCCTTTCGGCTGTGAGAGATCCACACCAAGTCTGAAGGCGATAGTCTCTCGGCAGCGGTTCAGCTGCTTCTCGATGGTGTCAAGCACCAAACCACGTTTCTCAGCCTGATCCTGGTAGCTAGAGAAGCAGTTGAGGAACAGGACCAGATCCGCATCCGAATTGTTTTTCAGGGCCGTCCCCTTCCCCGCTGAGCCGCCCTGCCAGGGAACAGAAGCGTGTGCTCACTGTGTGCCTGTTACCCTCTCTGCAATGCTACATGGTGTGCTGCTCCCGCTTGGCCCTCTGGAACAAACCCCTGGTCAGCTACCTTAGCGCAGTGAAGACCCCAACCTGAAGTGTTAGAGTGGGATGGAAAATCTCTCTGTGACTGATCCAGGGCTGCAGTGTACATTGATGGGGGTACCAGGCTTCTCTGTCTGTTCCTGGTGCTCAGGAAATACAGCATAGCTGGGGATGGGGACAGTTCAGAGGTGAATGAGGAATACAACTAATGGCCTGGAAAGACCTCCACATGCAGAGAGACTGAGACCCCTGCGACTGATTCGTTCAGAGAGAAGATAAAGCAAAAAGCATCTAGCACAGGCGTGGGAAATAGTCGCTATGGGCATTGCTGGTAATGACATATATAATCAGAACACGTTGGTAGAGCCCTGCAAATCCGTGCATATCCGCAGATATCCGCGGATACAACATGGATATCCACGGGCCATTTCTTGCGTTTGCAGGTCAGATATGGACCCACATATTTGTATCCGTGCAGGGCTCTACACATTGGCTTATTGGAGTCTCCTTTATGTGCCTTATAAGGCTGTCAAACTTTAACATTAAGCCTGCATTTTCCTATGCCAAGTGGCTGACTGGAGCTGAATGTTTTTGGGAAGTTTCAGTCAAAACTCCAGCCATTTTTGACGCAGGAAAAATACGCTTTTGGCCCACATAAGATTTTTTTCTTTTTTAAAGATGCTACACTCTAGCCACCCCCATCCTTTGGGGGCTGGGACTTAAAATTGGGTAGAGAGATGGCCTGTGTCTTTTGCCCTTTCCATGAAAATGCACCCAAATCTGACCCTGTGAAATGCCACACTTTGCACATAGGAAGCAGGGTTTGGCCAGGCCCAGGCCCAGAGATAACATGGCACACTGTTTGTTCAAAGCAGAGCTCCCATTGACTTCAGTCATGGCTGTGAGGACTCAGCACAGCTGCAAGTCAACCCACAGGGTTGGGCACTCCGGAAATGAAGAACGGACACAGAATCATTTTGGGAACATTTGTGTCTAAGTGTCCTGCCTGGTATCGCATGGAAACTCAGTGGTAGTGGCAGGGATAGCATCCAATTTTCCATGGTAGCATTTAGCTACCTTTACCAGGTGAATCTCCTGGCCTATTTGTTGTACATCTTGCAATTGCTGCAAATTTTGTACTAGTTCAACGTTCCCTAGCCCACTCTCCTCAGTAACACCCCCAGCCAGCTCACCCCCCCCCCCACACTCTTATTCGGCCATGCGGGTCTGAGCCATGGCTCCTCCAGCCGGAGAAGCACTGAGGAGCATGCTCAGGTGTTCTGAGCATGCTCTGTCAGAGCTTCTCTGGGCAGGAGTTTTCATAACTCCCAGATCCGGAGGAGGTCTCAGCTGGCTGGAAGACAGCATCTTCCAGCCAAGTAGGGGCTCTGTCTGCCAGCTGTGTGCGGTGGGCAGCGTCCCTCATGTGGGGCAGCAGCGGGGAGCTGCATGGCCGCGAAGCTTAGGGGGAACATTGTCTAACTCCTGCACTACACAGCTTGCATTTGCCCTTAGATCAGACCTTCTCGATAAAATAACATGACCACAGCAATAAAGACTGTGTTGTAATGAATACACACCACGGGCTGAATTAAGGTTGAACAGGCCACTTTAACTAGCATGTCCTAACTTTTGAGTTTCAACCTCAGTAACTCTCCTTCAGGGTAATTTTTCTGGACATAATAAATGGGACTGGGTTTTATTTTAATTTAGGGGTTTTTTTTGTTTTTTTTTGGCAAACTTTCTGTTCTGTTACTGGCAAAGGGGTGTGCTGGGTACAAGGGACTATCCCACTTTGGGGAAGGTTGAGAGTCACTAACTCAGAGGAGGTAAATCAGCTACCCTGCCTAATAAAGGTACATTAAAATCAACACAGTTAAAATTGCTCAAAGGTCTTTTTTTTGGACCCAGCATATAGTTCACCAGTAGAACACAGTGAGGCCACAAAGGACTCAGTCCTCTCAGCAGGGTTAGATGGCAGGAGAACTAGAACACCCATAAGTATTTCAGACAGGAAGCGAAATGAACAAGGGCTACTAGCTTTCATGCTTCATAGCATAAACGAACCACTAACAGGTTAGGGTCAGGAAGAAATGTCCCCTATAGGCAAGTAATTCTATAATTGTCCATGAGGAGGTCTCAAGCAGCTGGTGTTGATCAATGTCAGAATCAGTATATTGGGCTAAAAGGAAAAACTGCAGTCAGGCCCTACTGGCAACTGGAAAGTGAGGGTGGGTTTGGGCTAATGCCCCCTGCAGCCAGCCTTTAATGGGAACCCTGTGAGTGCCCATCTGGGTCTGGCTTACCCTGATCATAGCCTAGGCTCCCAGATGTTCCAACTTTCCTGGAAAGCTCTTTCCCACCAGATAGAATCAGACAGGAGCTGGTCCAGGCTCACCTTGACTGTCTTGAGTACCCTGATGTCATCAAAGCATGCCTCCTTCAGGAAATCACAGATTCTCCGGACAGTGTCTTTCACTTGCAGCTGGAAGTCCTCACTGGGCTGGAGATTCTCCATGACCCAGGTGTCCAGGGAGCTGGCAGGCACCTGATACAGATCCATCCTTGGAGCTTGACTAGCTGTCTCCGCAGTCCTCTGCTGCCGCTGCTGCTTTTATGTACAGAGGCACAGCACAGCGCTGCTGATCTCATCCACCCACTTCCATGGGTGTGTGGCTCAGACTGAGCTTCTTAAGGTGGCCTGGACGACAGGGCTGGAACTGTCCCCCTGACACCAGCTGGGCTGGGGCCAGGAAAATAGACTGGGGGCTGTTTCCTAATTCCATGGGAAGCCTGGCCCACTGCTCCACCCCTTCTGGGATTCCTAAAAAAGCTGCTGCTGCCCCCTGAGCTTGGCTTCAGACTAGCCCCTAACCCGCTGCCTAATGCTTGTGACCCCCCCACCCCGAGTGAAACTGAGCTGGCCATGCTCCCAGAGGGGGTTCCAAGGGTGACTGGGATCCAAGGGCTTTCCTGAACTGTCCCAGTGAGGGGAATTAAGGACTGACGTAATTGACCAAGACTAGTATCAGATTCTTTGTCTGTGGCCATTTTTAAAGCAAGATGTTACCGTCACACACTGGGGCACCCCACCTTAACACGATCCAGGCAAAACCCAGTTAATTTAGGCACTCTCATCATTTCCCAATCCATATGGCTGCATGAGAAAGGCATCTACCCTTACCCAGTTCACAGGTTAGCACTCAGCATTACCCATTTCCAATGCGTAGGCCTCCGGGTGAAACCAACTTGGCTAATTTAAGTACCCATGCTCTTTCCGAAATTCATAGGGGTCTGGGCATATAATACTGTAGGTTTGCAGATTCTTTTATAGGGAAGGAGCCTAACACAGTAATGGTCTTAATCCTTATTTATTACCTGTCACCAAAACAGGATACACACGTTAAGCGTACAATACTAACCACTCCCAATAAGGCAGACAAACTTCTGCTGATGGGCAGTCAGGATTAGATAATCTGGGGACTCCAGCTTCTGCCCAGTACAGTTGGCAGGGTGATGAGGTGTGGCAGCTCTGATCTGTGTCTGTGTCTGGGAGTTAGTTTCCAAAGCAGTTTCTTTTGGACCCCACTTGGTACAGTTAAAACCTGTGTCCTGGTTAGCAGTACCTTAACCAATTACTGTAGACTAAAATACTGCAGCGCTCCAACCCTAGCAACCTATGAAAGTCCTTTAGCCAATCATATCCCACCACCTTAACTGATTTAAATAAGGTACTTAGTTATGCAACAGAAACAAAGAATGAGACAGAAATCATTTAATAGGAAAGTGGGGACCATAAAGGCAAAACAACAAGGAGTGTGTATTTTAGGACCACAACTTTTGATACCTATGCCTTTCCAGACTGAAAGTTGTCAAGTAAAGTTTTCTTTAAGCATCTAAATAGTTGTTTCTTTATCTGGTGGTTGTGAGAACCATTAGGATAGCATCACCATCTCAACAGCCTGATATTACATTGTTTTGAAGCAGTTTCAGGAATGTGAAGATGTGACACACACTATGTAGCTTATGGCTGCTGCCTTTCATATGGCTGTTATTCCTTAGCCCAAGAACAAGGCCCAAGCTTAGCCAGAAAAGCTAAGGACTCAGATCTTAATGTATGGGATACTTTGCTACACAGATCTGCCTTAGGAATTCCTGTGGGTCAGACTAGGTTTCTGGCTTTTGCTGCAGGAGCAGGGCCATAACTAGGGTGGGGCGAAAGGTATAAAGCCCAGGGCGCCAAATTTTAAAGGGTGCCAGAGAGATGCTACCTGGCCCTGAAGAGGAATGTTCCTTTGCTGAAGGCACATGCCACTGGGCTACCTAGGGATGTGGTGGAATCTCCGTCTTTAGAGATGTTTAAGGCCTGCCTGGACAAAACTCTGGCTGGGATAATTTAGTGGGAGTGGTCCTGCTTTTTTTGGCAGGGGGTTGGACTAGATGACCTCATGAAGTCCCTTCCAACCCTATGATTCTATGAGACTGGGTTGGGGGAGGTCACCTTCTGCCCTGAGCATGCTCCAGTGCATGCTGGGAGGAGTGCGAGGGAAGAAGCCTCTGACCACACCATATGGCCAGGGCAGCTCCTCCAGTCTCCTGGGACCTATGGCCAAGTAAGGACTGGCAAAAGGTGAGGGAGCCCCGGGGACTTGGGTGGGGAGAGCCAGTGGCCAGCCAGATGGGGACCACTGTTCCCTCTAAGCTGTGCATGTGTGCACGCACACACAGGTCATGAAACCTGCGCACACAACAAAATAAAGTGCACACAAAAAAATTCAGTAGTGCTAATATTGGTGCTCACAAAGAAATGTTCTTGCACACACAAAGAAATTGTTTGCGCACACAGTCTATGAGTAATTAGAGGGAACACTGATGGGGACTTGTCTTGGCTGGTGGGGAAGGCACTACCCTGCCCGGCCAAGGGATGGATTGGGGCCCGGGCCGCGGGGGCATCTGTGGGGCTACTTGCCCCAGGCACCAGCAGACCACATTATGGCCCAGCACAGGAGGGAAGAGCAGATAATCAGTTGTCCCTTTTGGCTTGGGAATTGAGGCACCAATGAGACACCAATGGGGGGCTTGTGGAGTGAGGCAAACTCCCAGCTCAGTGTTTCGTTAATGTCAGTCTGCTGCTGCCGGGACACCACTGAGTAGCAGCAGGGGGGCTTGAAGCTGGCTTCATGCAGGCTCAGGAAGGCTGCCCCATGGCTGCGCTTTGTCAGCATCTCCAGCAGCAAGTTTGTGGGCATGCTGAAAAGGAAGTTGAAACTCTGGTGGGTTTCCGCTTGTCCTAGAGAGTGACCTCTCCCCCCAACTTCCTGGCTGAGTGGGATTTTTAAGCCTGGATGAGGGAGAAACATGCAAAATGGGACACAGCAGGATGGGGGAGAGGGGCTCTTGCACCTCTCTCAGCTAGCGGTGTGGGAATCAGGGTCCAAGAGTACTTCCACTGTCCACCTTAAGTGGCAGTAGCCCAGCCCAGCAGCTTGAGCTGCTCAGTTTCATTTTCCATTCGGCTAGAAACGAAACTGCACAGGAACAGCTGTGACACGAGGGTGGAGCCAGGCTGGTGGTGGCTCCTAGAAACTGGGCTCCCTGGAATTGGGATGGAGGGGGCAGGGAAACTGCAGTATCAGATTCTGTTTCCATTTCTTCTGTGTGTGGGGAATTCCCATGCCTGCCTGGCTGAGCAAAGGGCTTCAGCCCAGTGCCAGCAGATGAGGAGGAAGCAGCTTGTTTTGCTTTGGCTGCAAGTGGAAACAGGAGCAGCAAATATTATGTCACCATCAGTTGCAAGGAGTGACAGCAGCTGCCAGATGCCCAGCCACATGGGGGGGTGGAGGGGGAATTTCACAAATAGGTACAGCAGGTCAGAAAAACCTTGGGCTTCCCCCATGGCTGGACTTTTTCAGTGCCCCAGCATAGGACAGCAGGGATTGCCTTTACCAGCCTGCTGCTACTTGGCCATCAAATGTCAATGAGAATGGAGAGGGCAGATTGGGGTAAAGCTGCCCCTCGGTGCTTCTCTGCCTCTACAATTACTCATGGAGCTCCAGAAAGCAGGCTCAGTTCCTAGATTGCCGGGCCAGATGGGATCACTGAGATCAGCTAGTCCAACCCCCCACATCCTGTATAACACAGGCCAGAGACCTGTCCTACACTGAGCCCCCACTCCCTGGGGAGACTGGGTGGAAAACAGCCGTCCTGGTGGTAAATGCTGAGGTCCAGTGATGAGGCTGGCACAATCCCCACCCACAAGGGAGGTCTGTGCTCAGGGCTGCCATAATCGGCTCCAGCAACATCCCTGGCCCTGCAAGGTGCCGTGCGCAATTCAGTGCATGGGAAGATGGGTGTCTGGTTAGGCTGGCACAGAAGTGCCCACTGCAGGGTGGGGCCCCGTGCTTCCCTTTGCCACAGATCTTGGGGGCCTCCCCCTGCTGGGAAGCTAAGGTCAGCCCAGGCCCACTGGCCACCCCTGCAGCTCGCCAGGGCCTATCCCAAGTCCATGTGCACAGGATGAAGGGCTGGTGGATCCACACCAGCATTGCACCAGTTCTGGGGCCATCGTGGGACCCATTCCTGCCGCCAGTTAGAGCTGCCTATCTTCAGCTAGGAAGTGCTGGCAGCCTCCAGGGTGTGGGGGGGCCCAATAATGTTCCCTACTGCTGCCAGAGGGGCCTAAAAGTAGAATCCATGCATGTTTGTGTCTCCTCCCCACTGTACGTGTGTGTAACCTTTCTGCCAGGGTAGGCTGGCAGGACAAGGGCCGGGTTCTATAGTTAGGGGTTTCCCAATGACACGACACCACCAACTGGCTTGAGCCCCCACCCAGATTTCTGGGAATTCTGCACTGTTCCCTGGGCACTCAAAGGGGTAAGACTTCCCCACTCGCAGGCACGAGTCTGAGTGTAGTAAATGGAACTTTTAATAGCAGTAAAACAAAAATGCAAAAGGCCAAATAACAGAGGTCAGCACTAATCTAGGAAACTTAGTATAGAGCGAAGTTCCCAATAACACACGCTGCATAACAGAACATACAAACTTAATGGCAAAACTGGCACTGACCTGGAGAATTAGTGCTAACTAGGCTCCCAACCAACCCTAGGGTATGTAAGGAGTGTCTTTCATGCCATCTGTCCACTGACACCATCTACCGGTCACTCACTCCGTCCTCTAGAACAGGTTTCTCGGCTCTGCCTGCTGTCCGCAGGCTCCACCCTCCAGTCACGCATGTTGCCCAGCTCGCTGCTGGCCGCTCCCTCCATCCGCTGGCTCTGCCCACTGTCTGCCGGCACTGCCATCTGGTCCCTTGCATTGCCAAGCTTACCGCTGGCCACTCTCACCATCCGCTGGCTCCAACCACTGTCCAGCAGCAGCGCCATCCAGTTCCTCATGTCACCCAGCTTGCTACTGGCCACTCTTACCATCCACTGGCTCCGCCTGCTGTCCACTGGCACTGGCCTCCAGTCCCTCATATCATCCAGCTCACTGCTGGCTGCTCTCATCATCCATGAGCTCCACTTACTGCTTACCCCACCACTGCTTCTCTTCAGCTCAGAGAGGGAGACCCTTTCCTTGAGCTCAGTGATTATCAGCTCTCTTAGTCTTTAGCAGCTGGTAATCAGCTAGTCTATAACAAAGAACAGGAGAAGCAACAGGAGGAAAATCAAACTGCCCCAAGCATTACTTCAGCAGAAACACTGCTACCCCGCCCCCGCCCCTTTTCAGGCTGAAACATGCCGTCGCGTTTCCTACAGGCATCTTTTTAACTGAGGGTAGTTTTTACCCCTTAACTAACCCAGACATGTTTGAAACAAACAGAGAGTAGCAGTTCACACTAGGACAGCATTTCATATTTTCCTTTAGTAGAATTACAGATATTGATAGATTTGTGAGCAAATTAACCCCAAATACCATTACCCACTATACCCCGCTAATCAGCTAATTGTGCTCTTTGTATCTATGCTAATACAGGACCCATACAGATTAGTTGCCCCCTCTTCAGTTCAGAAGCTGTTAAGCACAGCTTCTAAGCCTGCCTTACATGTGTGACCACTCTGCCTGTGGTCTGGGGTGCAGATCCTGCCCTTTTCTGCCACCAGGGAAGAGCAGGGGCCTGGGCTGCCTCTTGGCCACAGCCCCAGATCACACCACCAGTCAATGAGGGCCAGGGCCATCCTTAACGTGGTGCAGAGCCTGGGGGACAGGTGCTGGCCAGTCCAGAGGTTGGCCCCACACTCCCACCCCTGCCCTGAGCCAGGGCAGAGTGGGGCAGTCTGGGGGCTGGGCTCTCCTCTCCTGCCCTGCCTCTGAGCTGGCCCTCCTTGCCCCGGGGGAGGAACAGCTGGCTCAGGGAAGGGGCGGGAGAGCTGAGCCTGGCCCTGAGCTTGCCTGCTCTGCCCCTGGACTGGCTGTTCCGTTCGCTAGGAGAGGGGCAGACCGACTGAGAGGGGAGGCTAGTTTCACACCCCCGTGGCCATGGGGAGGGGGTGGGCACAAAGTGGCCAAGGGGGCAGGGGCATCTGTTCAGGCGCCATGCTGCTCTGGTCATGGCAAGGCAGGACGGGGCCCAGGGACCTGTGGGGCCAAGGGAGATCATTCCTCTTGCCCCCCCCAAGACAGCCCTGATGGGGGCCCCAGGCTGCAACAACAAGGAGTATCTTGTGCCCTGACCCAGTCAGGGAACAGGGGATTGTGACATTGCAAAGTCTCACAGCTGGGCAGGGGAAGTGCGAGAGATTTCCCTGCTCCGGGAGGGCACTTGCATTCCTGGCCACATCCCACCAGGCAGGACCTGTGGGTGGGCAGTCACTCCAGTCCTCGGTGGACAAAGCGGGAGCTGAGAAGAGCCCAAGGTGCAGCCTTAGGCTGGGATGTCGCTGTGATGGGGCTTGGTCCTGGCCAATGAGTCACTGAGCCTGGCACTGGTGGCACTGCCAGCTGTCCAATGCTTATTGCACAACCACTGCGCCTGGGCCAGGTGGCAAAGGACAGGGGCAGATGGGCCAGTGGATGGGGCTGGGGTGGAAATGGCACTGCAAGAGAAGCTATAGGGGGTGAGATGGGCAGCTGTGAGACATGCTGGGGACAGCTCGAGCGGAAGGAGATTCCATGGGGGCAGCCACTAGGAGTAGTGTGGGGACGGATGGGCTGGCCATGGCAATCTCATGGGGTGGGGGCAGATAGGGCAGCTTTGATTTGCACAAATCTGACATCAGAAATCACAACATTCTGAAACCTGTGGGTGAACATTTCAATCTCCTTGATCACTCCACTGGTGATTTACTAATTGAAGTCATCAGAAAGATGAATACCAGATCAAGGCTTCAAAGAGAAGCTCCAGAGCTTGAATTTATTTGCAAATTTGACTGCATTGCTTTAGGGCTAAATAGGGACTTCGGATTTTTTTCTCATTACAACAGGTGATCTGACCTCATCTTCCTCTATGTGCTGTCCCCCAGTGTTTGAATCTTAACAACTACTTTGGTTTGCTATTACAGTGTGATCTGATCCCATGACTTACACTTTCCTGCATTTATTTCCTCCCGTTCTGTAAGTTCCCCCATCGTCTAAGCATCTGACAAAGTGGGATTTTCTCCCACAAGAGCTCATGCGATAAACAAATGTGTTAGTCTTTAAGTGCCACAGGCCTCCTTGTTTGTTTTACTGAACTAGACTAACATAGCTGCCCTTTGGAACTTGCCCTCAGTCCCATACTCAGCACATGCAAATGACCGAGAGAGAGAGAGAAAAGGAGAGGAAAAAAACACCTTTCTTGCTTGAGTGGGTGTTCTTAGAGCTCCCTCAGAAGGGTAGCCCTACCTGAACTGGGGTGTGAGCTGACCTCAGTGCACCACTCAGTGCCTGCAAATGGCACAGAGAGGAAAAAAAAAAGTGCCTGCAAAAGCTTCATTGTCACTGGAAAATGTTCTACTACTCCACAAGTGGCTGCAGTGTCTCAAGGGATGGATGAGACCTTTCCACCAAAATCAGTGTGGGTTTACCCGACCTCTAAACTGTGGTGTTCCCAACTGGTTCTCAGTGGTCTGAAATTCTGGCAGGATGCACCCGGAAGGCAAGTGTCCTGCTTCAGTGGGGAAAGAAAATGTGGGAAAGGCACCCTTGGGGGAAGGAGAGGTGGTTCCGTGTAGAGGGGCCCATTCTCCTAGCATATAGGTATCCGAAGGAAGTGGTCTCAGTTCTGATACTCCCTTACTTAGATAAAAACTGTCCAGAGGAGCCTTCCGGATCCAAAGGAGCCTTTGTGGATATGGCTACCAAGGGAAAAAAAGAGTGGAAGAATCCAACCCTACTAATGAGGTTGCAACAGGTAGTGAAGGACCCGCTTGAAACAACTCCTGCTCTGAGTTGCGGGATGGATTTGCCAACTCCTTTGGGGGAAGGCCTGGAGAAGGTGGATAGGGAGTGGGGAAGTGGAAAGGGGGGGGGGGGTTTGAAGACCTGCCCTACCCTATCTTCTGAGGTCGTGATAGAGGACCAATGTATGTACGATGGGGGGGCTCAAAGGATCCCCTATACAGAGGCCCAAGACGCTGTTCACGTAGGTTGGATGGGCTAGTTTGCAGATTGCCCCTTTGTTTGTTAGCTGGAGGGGGAAGATGCTACCCTTACGGGCATGGGCCCAGCAAAGGGTGCCTTGCCACAGATCCATGCCCTCTTTTTCCAACCAGTGAGTGTCTGCCTTCTTGGTAGACACGCAGCCTCTGAGCTGTCGGTTATTGTTCCCCCCCTCACGGTATATGATGGGTATGGGTGGAACATCTCCTGCACTAGATGGTCAGCCTTATGTTGGAGATTGTGGGAGTAGGACTGAAAAGGGCTTGCAGTGTCAGGTGTTGGCAGTTAGGGCTGGTCTGGGATTACCAGTACTGCACCCATTCTGTCCCCCCTTAGTTACCGGGGAACTCTGAGGGCAGAGGGGGTATTTGGGGGAGGTGCGTACCTCCCTCTCCCACAAAGATGGCTTCTGATGTCAGGCTCCTCTCTCTGCTACATGAACAGGTTGAGTTGGGGTACTCCTGGATAGGGGATGGTGTGGGAAGACCCATGCGATGGCGTGCCCTTTGGTTTGGATGTATGATTCAGTTTTCCTGTGTGCAGAGGGCTGCCTATGGTTGAAGGAAAAAACAAGGGGGGGGGGGGCTTAGGGGATCTGCTATACGGAGTGGTACCAAAGGCAGGTTAGACTCATCTGGGTTGGCAGAAGGGCTCCGGGCCACTTCCCAGAGGCTGAGGGCATCCCTGCCAGAGGTAGGGGAAGAAAACAGGTACCACTAAGGCAGTTCATATGGGGCAGATTCCATCTCCCTGCATGCAAGGGGGCAGAGCCCCCCTTCCATGGTAGAGAGCTCTTTCAAGTTCTTTAACTGTGCAGGAGTGACCTGCATCCTTGGGTTCAAGGATCTCCCAGGAAAGGGGTAGCCCAGTCCTTGTTCTAGGCATCCAATCGGGGCTGCACATGGTTCTGAGGTCTCTAAGGAGACCTTTCTCATAGGAAGCCAGAGATCTTGCCAGGCCTCCTGTGCTGTTTGAGCCATGGTCAGGAAGACAGGGGACCTTGTTCAAAATGGTCAACAAGGGATAAGGCGGCAGTTAAGCTGAGCTGCAGAAGGCGTCTCTTCCACCTAGTCATTAATCCCAGGCAGGGAACAACGTACCCTGTAGAAGACACATGGTCACCGCGTGCTCCATCTGCCTGTCCTTTAAACCCAGGACAGTCAAAGACAGGGAGCAAACGCACCATGCCCTGGCCTTTGAGCAGGCCCAGCCCTCCTCCCTCGAGGCTTCGGGGTCTCCTGTGGCACTGTGTGCCAGTTCGGTGCTGGAGCCCACCACCCCGCACCATGCTGAAAGGCGGTGCAGGACCAGCTCGGTACCAACCTCAGTACTGCGGCGCTGACATCGCCCCACCTCTTCAACACGAGGCTCCCCCCAAGACCGGTCGTCCTCGGTACCGATCCCAATGACCCCAGAGACAGTGGAGGCAGTGAGGGTGCTCCTCCTGTTGCCTACACCCCCTTCCCTGGCGCCACCTAGAAGGGGTAAGCTGGCCTTCCTTTCAAAGGGCTGGATGCCACGCAGATCTGGTGCCCCAGGCCCAATCATGCATTGGGCTCCTGCCACCTCCACACTGGCCCCAGATCCCTGGACAGGTTTTGGGGTTGGGAGAAGTGGGTGCCACTGTGAACATCCTCTCCAGTATCAAATTTGCTCAGATAACAAATACCTTCTGTTTCCCATTGTAACCCCACTGCCACTCCTCCTCAGACCTGAAAGTAGCTGGGTTCTGTTCTTCCTTCTCTCTTTCTCATGCATCACAGGCCAAATTCTGCTCTGAGTCACACTTAGCTTGAGTAGGCCCATGGCCTTCAAATTCAGTGGCTAGTGGCACATGTGCTAGTGCTACCATGTAACATTCAGTAGGTGGGTAAATGCAGTTGCACCTATACTTAATTTAGCAAATAATTCTAAAGATGCAAGAAAGATCTGAAAATTAAAAAAATTGGAGGATCCAGCTTAGACTCGGGGGGGTGGGGGCGGAAGTGAGTTGCAGCCATAGGGAGCCAAGTGAGCAGTGAGCAAGAAGGGGGAATAGCCCAGGGGCAGAGGTTTGTATTGGCAGCCAAGTGAGGTCTAGGCACACCGTGGAGAGCCTGTCAAGCTGGGAAGGAGAAATTATGGGGTCAGAAGGGGCTTGGGAGCTTGGGGGAGGGTAAGTAGGGGGCTTTAAAGAAGTAAACAGTCCCATTGCATTTGGCTGCATAGAGGATGTATGTAAGAATACAACACCTTCTATCTAAAGGAGTTTTCTCTGCAGGGCAGACAGGAATACAAACAATAAAAATTACTTTTGCCGCTAAAGAAAATGAATACCCTGAAAAGCAAACAGCTTTGCGTAAGCGAGTGCCATTGTCAGCTGGCCACTCTTCAGACTGGAAATACTATTTATTCTGCTCTTCAATTTTGCTCTCCTATGAATTGTGCACAGCATAAGTACACCTACCCGGCAGCATGCCACAAAGTTAACCATCTTTTTACTGAAAAGTTCCAGGGGGTGGAGGGTGGGGTGGTAGCCATGTCCAGTAAAAATAGAAAAGAGTCCTGTGGCACTTTTAAAGAATAACACATTTATTTATCACGAGTGAAATCCCATTTTGGAAACCATTTTCAAGTGTCTGACAAAGTGGGATTTCACCCACAAAAGCTCTAGCAATAAATAAATTTGTTACTCTTTGAAATTGGAGCAGTGGGCCAATAGAAATCTCATGAGGTTCAACAAGGACAAGTGCAAAGTCCTGCACTTGGGACAGAAAAACCCCATGTACTGCTACAGGCTGGGGAGCGATCAGCTAAGTAGCAGCACTGGAGAAAAGAACCTGGGGGTCATGGTAGACGGGAAGCTGGATATGAGTCAGCAGTGTGCTCTTGCTGCCAAAAAGGCCAATGGCATACTGGGCTGCATCAGAAGAAGCATTGCCAGCAGATCGAGGGATGTGATCATTCCCCTCTATTCGGCACTGGTGAGGCCGCATCTAGAATACTGTGTCCAGTTTTGGGCTCCCCACTACAAAAGGGATGTGGACAAATTAGA
The DNA here is from genome assembly GCA_007922195.1 of Podocnemis expansa. NCBI lineage: Eukaryota > Metazoa > Chordata > Testudines > Podocnemididae > Podocnemis > Podocnemis expansa. The sequence goes on from ML681978.1 coordinate 6,178,619, forward strand.
AAGAGTCCAGCAGAGGGCAACAAAAATGATCAAGGGGCTGGAGCACAAGACCTGTGAAGAAAGACTGAAGGAACGAGGCTTATTTAGCCTGCAGAAGAGAAGACTGAGGGGGGATTTCATAGAAACCTTCAGCTACCTGAATGGATGCTCCAAGGAGGATGGAGCTTGGCTATTCTCAGTAGTAACAGAGGACAGAACAAGGAGCAATGGTTTCAAGTTACAGCTGGGGAGGTTGAAGCTGGATATTAGGAAAAACTTTCTTACTAGCAAGTGGTGAAGCACTGGAATGGGCTACCTAGGGAGGTGGTGGAATCTCCATCTTTGGAGACGTTTAAGGCCCGGCTGGACAATACCATGGCTGGGATGATTTGGTGGAAGTGGTCCTGATTTTTGGCAGGGAGTTGGACTAGATGAGCTCATGGGGTCCCTTTCAACCCTATGATTCTATGACTAAAGTGCCATTATACTCCTTGCTTGTTTTACATTATCTTCTTGCCGTACTTTATTGTGAATTACTGTAATGTTGTCTGCCTTGCATTGGATAGTGTGGTCCCAGTAATGCTGTATTTTTGGTTTGGACTCTCTCTTTCCTGTAAGAGTAGGCTTACTCAGTTTTTGCTGCTATGTCCTCTCTGCTTTGTTTCCCCAGGAGGGGGATTGGGAGTCTGGCAGGAGCGAAGGGCAGGGTGGGAGAAATACTGCAGGAGGCTTCTCTACCTTGTTTTCAGTTCATTTGTTGTCCTCTCTTTGGGTATTTGCGGGGGAGGCAAAAGGAAGGCAAAAAACCAACAAGGAGTTGTGTGGCACTTTAAGACTAAGAGACTTATTTTTTGCATGCAAAAAATAAATCTGTTAGTCTTAAAGTGCCACACAACTCCTTGTTGTTTTTTTACTGGACTAGACTAACACCGCTATCCCTTTTGAAATTGACAGGAAGGCAGGCAGCCTGGCTGGCTGGGTCTGCCAGTTTGGTGTGATCCTGCTTGCAGCACTGCATTGACAGCCCCAAGCCCTGCTTGCCCAGCCTGTCTGCTTGCCTCATGAGTTCCCCAAATTCCCTTAGCTGGGTTGCATACACTTGGAAGCTGGAAGAGGGCCAGAACCTTTTAAAATTTCCTGCCCTATGGCATGCCCAGCCCAGCAAGCGAAATTGGAGCTGCTGTGCAGCCATCCCTCCACTCCACTGCTCCACAATCTCATGCTGCCACTCAAAGCACGGGACGAGCATTACAGCAAAGTTCAGGGGAGGCATGGGCTCTATTTTAAAAGTTTGAGAACTGCAGCAAAGTGTCTTCAGTGTGGGTCAGCAGGGTGTCATCTCTCAGCTGGACACCCAGATACCACCTACTTCTCCAGTGCATGGGGAACCTCAGCAAGTTGGCTGGAAGTCGCAGGGATGGTCTGGATCCACCACCCTCCCTCCCACTCCCATTTTCTGAGCTCCCTGACTTCTGATATTCATCAATAGAAACCTAGAAGACATGAGGAATGATATGCCTTGTCAGACAGGAGGAGAATCTTTATATGCCCTCTTACCATGGCCTGTGACCTTTTAAGGGGAAATTGCAAGCACCTTGGTTCATTTATAGGGAACACTGGGAGTCAACAATTGGTCATTTTACAATTTTAGTGCAGATGGGTATGAAGGAGTTGTTGCATGGCAATGTGGCATGGAGAGGAGCATGGGGCTTCTGTGTGATGGGGGAGTGGCACAGAGGCTAAACACACTGGACCAGGATTATCCATGGTAGTCTGCATGGCCAGACTGCCCTGGTACCTATGCAGCTCCTGACTACAAATTGAAAACAACTTCAATTTTAGTCATCAGCTGGCATGGCCCCAGGGAGCATATTTCCTTTCACAAACATCACACCTCCATGTTTCCAAAATTTCCATTTCATGTGAAACTTCCAAACTTCAAAATATGTCATATGAACGACAGGGGTGGGGCCCATGGCCTGTGCACCAGCTCTTTTTGGTATCCAGCAACGCCCCTGAGGCCAAGGACTCAGCTAGGCTGGTTTGAAGGGTAAATACTCAATGTGGTGTAACATTGCTAATACGAGGGGAGGGTCATCCCAGCCCAGGCGTACAGAGGGGTCAAGGAACCCCGAGAAGTCTTTAAGGGGAAACGTGGGGTGAAGGGGAAAGGGGAAGGAAGAGACAGAGGGAGAGCCTTCTGGGGGGCATCCCTATGGGGCCCCATGGGACTAATGTTCGTGCCTGTGTTCCCTGCTTCCCGCTGTTAGATCTTGCACATTGCAGGGTAAGGAAAATATTAAAATATTCCTCACCTCCACTCCCACATGACTTCTGGGAACATCCCAGGGCAGATTAGTTTAGGAGTGTGATGACAAGGCAATTCAAGCAAGCTATGAAAGCAGCTAGGAAGGGTTAGGGGTTTTCTTGCCCCTTCTTTTGTATGACTCATGAGGTCCAGGTGATGAGACCCCTGGGTCTCCAACCATAGGCTGGGAGTGGTGGTGGTGTAGAAGTCTACTTCCTTGCCCAACAATGTGGGTTGTCAAAATCCAGCCCTGGTGTGGGTGAAACAAGACTGCAGTGAGTAAATAGATGTTAAGTCCTGCATGGAGAACAAACATTTAGGCAGGTAAAATTTAAGTGAGTGCAGTACTCCAGCGTGCACCCAAGCTAACCCAGGCTCTCGTGTGAATGGAGTGGGGCCTGGTCGGTGGAACTGCAGGGAAGTGGTCTGAATGCCAAGTCCCTAAGAGTGTATTTCAGCTCTAAAATGGTTGAGCTGGACACCAAAGGAAGAACTCTGAGTGTGCTCCAGTATCCCGGGCTTTAGCATGAACAGTGCTGTAGGAGAAGCCCTGGATGAGTAGAGCTAGGGGATGTATAAGACCCTGGGAGAGAATAAGGGAGTGATTTGGGTCAGACCCTGGGAAATCACCTGCAGGCTGAGGACTGGCAGCAGGTGAAAGAAAGAAAAAGGAATAGGGCCCTGGGCCGTGCAAAAATAGTGTGGTGTACCTCCACTGCCTTCTGAGCCCGGTTGCCCTTCACTCCAAACTGGGAGAAGGGGTTTTTGGACCCCAGGCATAGCACTCCCCCTCCTCCTCGCTGCAGACAGGGTCCCGCTTAGAGACTCTGCCGCTGATTTCTGAGGGGTTGCTGAGATATAGGATTGTGAGTGAAAAACTGAGGGAGTCAGTGAGTTGGTAGGGGCCTCTTTGGTGTGGGGGCCATGGTACTAGATCTTGCAGCCCCGGGGGGGGGGGCTGATCCTGCCTCTTGCTCTGCAGGGAAGGTCCTGCTAGGTGGTGCTCTGCCATCAGTGATCTTGGTGCTGGCTAGGGCTAGGGGAGTGACTGGTCACCTGAGGGGGGAGCATGCCCAATGATCTAAGGGCTGATCTGGGATCACTCGCGCCACACAGTAGGTTGCCTGATTCCGCCGCAAACAAAGACCGTTCCTCAAAGGGGAGCTCTTGGATGGCCTGCTGCATGTCCTGGGGCAGGCCTGCCTCCTGCAGCCATGCTTTGTGTCTCATAATGATGGCCAAGGCTATACCATGGTTTGCCGTAGCTAAGGCATTCCATGCTGCTAAGAGCGTATACCGGGATGCTAGCATGCCCTCCTCTATGAGGGAGTCATAGTCCTCCCTGTGCTTCTGGGGGAGGAGGTCCTAGTATTTCCTTATGGACTCCCAGACATCCAAAGTGTAGCTTCCCACCAGCGCCTGGTGGTTTGTGATGTGGAGCTGGAATGTGGAGGTTGAGTACACCTTCCATCCCAGAAAGTCCAGCCCTCTCGTCTCCCTGGATCTTGGCAAGGGATCTTGGGAATGTTGGCTTCCACAGCCTAAGGCAGCTTCCATCACCCAAGAGCTTGTTACTGGGAGGTCAACCAAAAAGGGAAAGTCCTCCGGTGGGCTCTGATATTTATGGTCCACTATATCCAAGACTGGAGGTATAGATGCAGGAGTCTGCCAGCGTACCCTGGCGAGGTTGTGCATACTAGGGTGTAATGGTACCACTATCGCACCTGGAGATGTTAACCCCAGATTGACTAGGGGGTCCTGGCTCCCCTGATGGGTTCATCCTCTAAGCCTGTATGTGCCCCTTCTCTGTACGTGGCAGAGAAGGTTAAATTGGGCCATAGTGTCCTCCCTTTAGGACCATGGCTTAGGATTTAGAGCCCTATTAGGAGTTGCAGGCAGTGGTGGAGTGGTCCTGGGCCCCTTGGTACCGTGCAGAGCTTCCTGCAAGGAAGCTCTCCGTGGTAGGGACCACTTGCAGGATCAGTACCAGTAGGTACCTGGTACCAGTGATTCCTCATGGGCCTTGTCTGCCCCTGTGTGAGGGGGTGACCTCCTTGGGGCTTGTGGAGCGTGATATCCTCCAGTGCTGAAGTGTGGCACTGGTATGCAGAGTGGCCGAGGCAGCTGGTGCTGACAACAAGGTGGCGTTACGGTGCTGGGGAGAAGAAGAATGTGGTCTATGGCACTTTGTTGTAGAGCCTGGGTTGGTACCAGCAGGTCTTTTTGGGGAGGAAGTGAGTCCCTTAGGCTTTGGTACCTGGGAGCTCAGTACTGATATAGGAGATGGGGGTTGGTGCTGCCCTGGAGCAGTCCATATCCCCAAGAAGAAAGCGGGTTTTCGTCTCTGTTTTAGAGGTTTGGGAGGAGGAGATGTGGGCAAAAGTAAGAGGGCTTTTGATGCCTCAAAAGCCTCTGGAGTGGACGGGCCCTCCATGGCCTCCTGGCCCCAGTCCTGAGAGTAACCTAGATGGGGAGAGCTGGAGCGGCACCTGCGCTTTGACACTGAGGTGGATGCCAAGCGCGTCTTCTTGTTCTCCTGAAGGGAGTGGTGCTGAGCGGGCTCTGGTGCCGATCTGGCATGCGGTGCCGGCAGCTCCAATGCCGACCCCGGTTCTCTGGGGGATAGGCTGCCATGCTTGCTCCAGGTCCAACGCATGGCATCTCTGCTCCCTGTCTTTTAATGCCCTTGGTTTAAAGGACTGACAGATGGAGCAATTGGTAGCCTGGTGTAATTCATCCAGACACTGTAGGCATGTCGCGTCGTGGTCATCCCGTGGGAAGGCCTTGCTGCAAGCAGCACAGGGTCTGAAGTTTGGCATTGTAGGCAGCAGTTGGGAGCAATCTTCTGGCTCTAGGTCTGTATGCTCAGTAGGAGCAGCGGTTTTCAGTGGAATGATGTCCACAAACAGATCTTCCAAAGTGAATGGGTGGTCCATACCCGACAGAATAGACAGGGACGTGCATAATTGCAAGGAGTGGGCTGTTCCAAAACCATTGCTGAGGATGGAAATAGGTTCGGGACCATATATAGAGCCATGGGAGTGGCTGGAGAGGGCGTTGGTCGCTGACCCTGCTCTGACAGGCTAGGGCTAAAAAGTTTCTGACCAAATGTGCACTGTGGCACGTAGTTACCTAATACTGAATGACGCAAGCAGCACTCAAAGAATAGGTGATCTAGTAGTAGGGCTTTCCATTCTCTCCTGAGGCAACTGGAGGCCTGGCTGCAGTCCCCAAGTCAACCTTCTGAAAGTCCCACTCTTCCAGTACAAGTACCCATAGCACAGCTGTTAAGGATGCCTTCTGGGAACCTCAAGGTTGCCTGCTCAAATCCTTGTCTGGCAAAAACAGACCTTCAAGGAGGAACCATCTGCCCCTGGCTAAGCAGCTAGAGCTCTGGCTCTGGTATTTGAGTCAACACCCTGCACTGGTTGTGAGTGCTGCTTGTAAAGCCAATGGTCACTCCTTAAACCAGCCCAGGTAGAAATAGGCAGACATGGAGTAAGCACCCCCATGAACTTCCTGTGATAATTGGCAGAGGGGTCAGGCCCTCCTCCTGGGAAACCAAGGGTAACCAGCCCAAATCCCACCTCATGATTGGAGGAGGTTGAGTCAGTGGGAGGCACAACAGTTGTGGAGCCCTCCTGCATGACTTCCTTTTTTTGCCAAGCGAGGATTCAGACTGTTGAGGGGGCACAAATATGCCCCACTCTCTTGAGCTGTCAACCCCATTGTGGTGGTGTCCTTGCCATCTTCTGCAGTGGCTGGGCAGAAGCGCTGGGCTACCTGCAAAGGGACCCATCCTGCTGCATCAACCTGTTCTTTTCCAGGGAGACCACTGGAGAAGAGCTGGCCATGCCACTGGTGAGGGTGCACACCCCACTGCACTGAGCCCAAGCCTGTGTGGGCACTACATCCTCCACCCCAAGCCTGGGCAGTGACCAGGTCTCAGGAGGACGCATTGAGCCATGCCCCCACCCCAGGGGCCCTTTTGCTCCTCCTGCCCCAGAACCTGGGACTTGGACATAGCTATGGCCAGCCATGCTGGTCAAGTTGCCCCCAACAGCTGCACCAGCCTGTGGAATCCCCCTTATCCCCTGCTGCTGCAGGTGCTTTCACCAGAGCCGCCTGCTTCTCCAGTTCCCAGGGTCACTTTCAGCAGCAGCCAGCTCTGGCGACTATGGATTAACCAGCTTGGCTCCTTGGACCAGCCACTGCCAGCTGGGTAGAGTACAGCACCAAGCCAGCTCCAAGTCCCAGGCCCAATGGCAGGGGACTGCGCTCACCTAGCAGGCACTGCAGGGGTCTTGGTCATGCCAGGGCCTGTGTCAGGCTCTGGCTGCTGCCGCAGAGCTGGGCCCAGGAGGCCTTGGCTGATTTCACAGATCCAGGAGCATAAGAGTTAATCAACTGCTTTTATTGTGTTAATTTAATATAACCCCGCTGGGCCACGCTCATCTCCTTCCCTGTGGAGGGGCTGATCTTAGAGCCCCTGGGCTGCACCGGCTCGCGACTGCATCCTTCCCATTTCCACCCCATTCGCCTATCCCATAGCCACATGCAGCACAGATTAAATTGTTACGCCTTGGTTCCTGAAGATCTAAGTGGTGCTTTCCTCTTTGCCCGCCCTCACCTCCAAGTTGCTCTCAGAGGCACCACCCCCAAGGGAGGCTTCAAAAGTGAATGGAATTCCTACCTAGTGGACAGGAAAGACAAAGGACCTGGGGAAGACGGGAGACACCTATATCTTGTCGGAGCAAAGCAAGGGACAGATCCTCAAATGTTTTTAGGAGCCTAAGTCCCACTGACTATAATAGGAGTTGGGATCCTCTGTAGATTGGGTGGAAATCTTGTCCTCTGGGAAGAAACCCCATTTGGATGATCTCCCGCTGGGCCTACTGAGTATCGCCTTGCGTCCGGTCGGGTCAGCGTAGGCAGGGCCAGCCTGGGCTGGGGCCTCCTGCTGAACATTTTAGGGAGGAACGTGCTACTGTGGGTTGTACCTGGAGTGTTTCTTTGATGGGGCTCAGTGCACTAGATAGTACCCAAGCACTACAGCTGGGGGAAGGCACAAAGACAAAGCACCACCAGGAGGGCCCTGATGTCCAGAGTACAATCCACTAGGCCACACAACTGGTGCAAGGTGGTGCGCACACACAGTGTGGAGCTGAAACGCTGCTTGTCCCTAGACAGAGAGCAGTTGGGAAAGCTGTCTCCACCCATCTGCCCCTTCTTTTGGGTGAGAACAGCTCTCCATCATCTGATGGGCCTAAGTGGCAATGCCCAACAAGGATGGCACTGAGCACCAGCCCCCTGGCCACCCAATGGCTAGCAGACAGCAATGGCTGCCTGGAGCCACCGGGAGTTGGCTGAAACTGCCTGATCATGAGCCAGAGCCCACCTCCCCTCTCTGGCTTTTAGCCATCAGGCCAGGGTTGAGACGGCAGCTTTTATCATGTTAATTTCATACAAGCCTGCTGGGCCCAGCCCTGTTCCATGCTCCCATCTCCTCCTGTGGCTGTGCCTCCGCTGCATGGTACTCCATGCTCCCGGGGGTTCTGGATTGATTCTCCTGGGTTTGTGGTCACATGGCGTTTGGGTGACACAGTGATTCTATCACTGCATGCCATGCTCTCCTCCTTCCCCTCACCCTGCAAGGAATTAGCACCAGCATGGAAGATGCCAGCCAGGAACATGCCCATATACCTAGAACAGGAGCAGACCAGCCTGCGGTAGGTTTACATTCATCAGTAACAGTCCGTTAATAAATACATCAGTGGTCGTGTCCTGTGGGGGGGAGCCTGGCTACCAGCCTCCTTGCCCCCCCCAGCGCATGCCAAGCAGAGAGCGGTCTCTGGGAGGTGCCCAACTCCAGAGAGGGCTGAGTTCAAGGAAGTCTGGGGATCAAGGGCCTGTCCAATGCTGCTGTCCATGAGAAGAGCCTCATGGGGTACCATCCTGACTGGGACATGGCTGGATGTTGGAGGCCCCTTCTCTGTCCAGATGTCACCCAGCCCCTGCTCTTCTCTTGTCCTTTGGTCCCTGCCCTGGGCCACCTCACTCTGGTTGTGGGGCAGGCCCAGGAGGCTATTGCTGGAGACCACGCACCATTTGGGGAAGATGGGCAGAGCAAAAGCATGGCTGCCCCTGCTTGCCCATCTAGCTATGTGTGGGGCCTGCAAGCCAGAGCTGTTAGTGGTGCCTGTGTGGAAGCCATCTCCTCTGCACCGGGGAACCCATGGCCAGCTCGGCTCACCAGCCTCCTCCCTCCCTGCCCACCCTCCCCCCAACCTTTCCCCCCTCCAAGCAGGAGTCAGGTCAGTCACCAGGTGGCAGCACTGCGGGGTCCCCTCTCAGCACGGGGCACCTCGTGGGTACGCCGCTTGCGGGCACGCCGCGTCTCCTCCAGGTGCTTCCATTTATTGGGCTTGGCCTGGGCGGTCAGTGGCGGGGGCAGGGGTGGCTTCTTCTGGGGGCTCTTGAGACCCCACAGCTGCTGGCAGACCCGGTCCATGGTGCCGAGGTTGGGGTGGTCCACCAGTTGGAGGAAGTCCTGGTACCACATCTTGTGGCTGGCCGGCTCTGTGAGCGCCTCTGACTTGGCACTGATCACCTCCAGTGAGAGGTGCAGCAGACTCTGGGTGAAGCCATGCTCTGTGGCCTGGCAGTGGTACAGCCCAGCATCCTTGCGTGCCACGCTGCGGAGGAGGATGCCTCGCTCTGTCTGCAGCACCCGCTCATCCAGCTGCACCTATTGGACGGGGGACACAGGGCACAGCTGGGGTGAGGGGGCCATGGTCATGCCAGGGGTGAAGGGCAAACCCTCATCATGCCAGCCTGGGTCAGATAGTGAGGAGGAAGCACTTGCCTCCAACAGGCCCCTTTAGTGCTGTTGAGTGAGGCCAAGGCGACTGGCATGGAAGATGGGCAGGTCTGGGTGGCCCGGGTGGGTTCGCTCTAGGGCTGGTGTCCTCAGGCCAGGGAAGGGACTGTGAGGTGGCAGGGCCAGAGGGGTCTGGCTGGGGATAGCCTCAAGGGGAGGGGACATCTGGATGCAGAGAGCTGTAGCTGAGCAGGAAGGCACACGGACCCAGGAGCCTGGGTGTGACAGAAGCCTGCATAGTCAGCTCTCACCAGCCTGGGCATGGCTGGCTTGGTGTCCCCCGTAACTACATGGCTGGCAGGTCAGGCAGAAGAGGGGGTCCCATACCTCCTTCTTTGGGGCATCGTTGGATTTCTGGTAGGTCCACAGGACACGGGCCTGCAGTGACTTGGGCACACACTCCAGGAAGGTGCTGCTGCCCTCCACTCCGTACAGCTTCTTCTCTGGCACGCTGTTCTGGTGGGGATCTGCTGGACATGGGGCCACAGGTGCATAAGCATGGGAAACGCACCAGAGCCACATGAGCAAACACGCCAGGCGACTGGGGTACAGGCAAACCAACACAGCCAGGTGGCTGATGAGGGGGAGTGTGGCAGATGTGTACCAGAGCCAGGGGCAAGGCAGTGGGTGTGACTCAGCAGCCCCGCAAGCAGGGAGGGGCACAACCCAGTCCTCTGTCTGGGAGGGTGGGCATACACATGGGACCAAGGGCTGAGAGGGATCACTGACCTCCAGAGCACAGTGTGTTGGGGTCCCCGTTCCGGACATCCTGTCGCCGAAAGCGCCTGCAGGAGGGGAGGGAGGAAAGGGGTCAAGACAGGGGTGCAGCAGGGATGGACAGACAGGCAGCCTTTTTCTAAAGAGCACAACAGCTTTGGCAGCCTCCCCAGTGATCAGGGAGTGAACCCTTTGTCTCCAGTGCCCTGCTGGGCTCAGGTGGGAGTGCCCTCTATAATGCCACTCCCATCACATGCTCAGGGCAGGGATCTTACTCCCATTTCAGAGGAGGGAAAACCAAGGCCAAAGTTACCCAGGGAGCCTGTGGCACTGAACTGAGGGCTTCTTGAGTGCCAGAATAAGGCTGGGCTTCCCTGGGCTGGATCTCACCCACGTCAGATCAGCGTGGGATGAGGCTGGTGGAGATCACCCAGTCCCAGTTCTCTTAAACCCCACACTGTGGGGAGCAAAAGGGGTGGGGACTCTGATGTAGTAGGCTCCCAGTTATGCTGTTGCTCCCCACCCCAGCCCGAGGATCCTCCTCCCAGCTCAGCACTTCTAGCACCTGGGAAGTTGCCATGAATGAGCAATGGCCCCCTGGGTGTGGCCTTCTCTAAGCCAAGAAGTGTCAGGCTATTGCTCCGCCATACCTCTTTGTATTGGGCACATAGCGGGTGCAGGTGGTGCCATTCCAAGCACAGTAGGGGTCTCTGGCCAGGCAGCACTCCGCACAGCCTTTGCCGTAGATCCCACAGCGGTGCAAAGGCACCTGGGAGATGGACATCTGGGAGCCCACATAAAGCTGTTGCTGTTGAAAAAGTGGGAGCAGAATCAGGGACTGATCAAGCCTCCGCAACCACAGTGGGGCATGGGCCATAGCCAAGGGGGTTAACACCCCTGGATGTGGCCAGTTGGGGACAAGAGGGGAGACTCTTCCTCTGGGATGGAGCAGCCCCAGTGCTCATCATCACCCGCCCTCAGATGTGAGAGGGCATCAGGGTCAAGGTGGGCCAGGGCCAGCCCAAACTATGTAAAATTGGAGGTGTCCACATGAGCTGTGAGTCCTGCAGCAAGGGCCCTGGCTTAGCAAACCAGCCAGGGGCAGAAGTCTGCATCACCCTGAGCCTGTCCGTGCTGGCTGTCCCAGGTTCAGCGATCTGATGTTGTGCCCTGGCAGCCCCCAGCTGCCACATATACCTCCTTGAGTGCCACTACCTGGGACTACTTTTCCTCCACCTCTGGTGATGGGAGGGCACTGCTGTGCCAGAACAGGGCACTAGTCCCCAGGCAGCCATACTCTTGGTATGACAATGGCAGCCACAGAAGATGGGTATTGCACCTGCCCCACATCCAGCCATGGCTGGAACCCAGCACAACCCCACAGCTGGCACAGCCCCATGGCCAGCACTTTCCACACCAGTTTGCCCACCCTTCACCCTGGTCCCTCCACCTGCGCCCCTCTCCCATGCCACCTGTGCCTGTCAGGCTGCTCACCCGCTTGGAGGAGATCTGCATGCTGGTGACAGGGGACGAATCCTGCCAAGAAAAACAGCCACACGAGGCAAATCATGGGGGGCCCCAGTGCTTTGCTCATTTGTCAAGGGAGGCCATTCCCTGGGGTTGGGGTGAATATCTCACTGTATTTCTCGGGGGAGGGGGATATTAGCTTTCTTTCCATGGGTGAGGTAGCGCAAGGCCCAGGGACAAGCTGGAGGTCCCAGAGTGGCAGGACCGTGGATAGAACCCAGGAATCATGGCTTCAGCAACTGGGCCAGTGTGGCCCTGCTGGGATAAAACATCTCGGCGGGTCTGGGGCATCAACAGGGCAGGGCCACCCATCCACGGCACCATTGGACTCCTACCCATGACCCACAGCTTCTCCCTTATATGGGCAGAGGGAGACGGGCCCCCAAGTACCCAGCTCCTCGCTGTCTACCTTAAACACCTGCAGCTCCTCCAGCAGCAGCTCCTCCATGTTCTGCCAGCTCTCCTTAGGCACCGAGACCACCTTCAACACTGTGCCAGCATCTGATGGGTGGAGGGGAGGACTAAAAGGGTGCAAAGATACCCTCAACCAGGACACCCCCTCCCAGTCCAGGAAAGCAGGCCTTCTCAGGCCAAGACCCCCTTTCCTGTGAGACCCTCCCAGATCTGCACATGGGCATTGAAAGAAGAGGGGTCTGATAGTCAAAGGCAGCCCCAGGGAAACCAACAGAGCTACCATCACTGCCTAGAATCACCCTGATCCTGTACTGTACTATCAACCCCAGGGAAACTGAGGCACAGAGGAGGGGATGCCCTCCCCCAGCAGGCCAATGCCAGTGCAGTACCCCAATCACCAAGCTGCATCACTTCTCCCCTTGCCAGGGCACTTGTGGTGGCTGGACCAGCCCAGGAGCCCATATGACCCCTGGTACAATGGCAGGCACCCACTGGGCATGGGTAAGTCCCAGACTCAGGTCCTGGGGAGCCCACAGTTGGGCATCAAGTGCACCTGTGCCAATGAAGAGGACGTCGTAGTGGCCATCGGCAGCTGTCACCCGGTCCACAGCAATGCGGGTGAAGGTGTGAGCTCCTCCAGTTTGCAGGAAGATGGGCCGCTGACCGTGTGGCAGCACTGGGTTGGCCATAAGTGGGTGGTTGCGGGCAAACTGGATCACATCATCTGGGAATTCCTTGGTGGAGCTAAAGGTGCCAAAGGTTTTGCTGGGGCACTGTGAAGGACAGAGATGGGCAAGGTCAGGTGGGGAAATGGAGGATTACTTACCTGTAGATGTCCTTCTTCGAGATGAACTACTCCCATACATTTAAATGCAGGCAGGGCTGTCCCTAAGGGGGGGGGGGGCATGGCCCAGGGCCAATCGGCCTGTGCGGGCCACGCCCATGCGGACCGGTTCAGGGGCAGGGCTCTGCTCTTCTGCCCGCCTCTGGGTCAGCCTGCCCTGCCCCCAGGGCAGAACAGTCGGCCAATGGGAGGGGCATGAGAGCAAAGCCCGGCCTCTGGGCTGGCTTGCTCTGCCCCTGGGCTAGCTGTTCCTCCCTGGGAGCAGGGCAGACCAACCAAGAGGGAGTCTTGCAGTCAGCTTTCCCCTATGTCTCCTGATCTCCAGGACTTTTGGGGCCAACTTCTGGGAGTGGTGCAGCAAGTTCAGACTCACTGTGAACTGCTCCCAGCACATTGAGCTGACGGTGGCGAATTTGCCACCTTCAGTAGACATATCTTGAGTCAAGTGACTTACAAGCCTTACAAAGGCTAGTGGGTGGAGTCATGGCCTCCCCGCCTGTAGGAAGGCTCTGCTGAAGGCTGCCTCATCCCTTGCTTGCTAGACAATGGCGTAGTGTGATGTAAATGTATGCACACGTGACCAGGCTGCAGATCTGCAGGTTTTCTGGACTGGCACTTGGGCAAGGAAGACAGCTGACAAGGCTTGAACTCTAGTTGAATGTGCTCTGACTGAGCCAGGTAGAGGTACTTTGGCACAGTTGTAGCAGGTCCTGATGCAGCTTGTGATCCATGATGAGATGCGCTGTGCTGTAACTGGTTGTCCCTTCATCCAATCTGCAATAGCAGGGAAGAGCTGAATCAACTTTTAAAATGGCCTCATCCTCTCAGTGTAGCTAGGGCCCTTCTGATGTCTAAGGTATGCCACCTTCTCTGGTCTTGCATCACGTGAGGTTTTGGGAAGAAGATGGGGAAGATGATGTCTTGATTAACTTGAGAAGGGGATATGACCTTTGGGAGGAATGCCAGGTGTGGCCTCAGCTGCACCTTGTCTTTGTAGAAGACTATAGGGAGGTTTGACGCTAGGGCCCTCAACTCAGAAACCCACCTGGCTGAAGTAGTGGCCACTAGGAAGGCCACCTTCCACGATAAGACTAGTAGAGGGCAAGTGGCCATGGGCTGTAAGCCTGCTAAGCACCAGGTTTAGGTCCTATTGTGGAGTAGGGTCATGAACCTGAGGGTATAGTCTTGCTATTCCTTTCAGGAATCTAGAGGTCATCGGGTGGGCGAAGTGAGTGACCCGCTTGAATGATTGGTGGAAGGTGGAGATAACTGCCAGGTGGACCCTGAGGGAAGCTAGGGCCAACCCTTGAGCCTTTAGATGTCGGAGGTATTCTAGCATTGCCTGGATGGGGGAAGTGCGTGTGGTAAGACCACGTGCTGCAGCCCAGGCTGTGAAGCACTTCCACTTCACCTGGTAGGTGGCCTGCTTTGGAAGGTTTCCTGCTGCCCACCAAAATACATTGGACTTCCAGGGAGCAGGCCCTCTCATGCACGTTCAGCCATGAAGTCTCCAAGCTGTTAGATGAAGAAAGCCCAGGTCTGTGTGCAGAAGGTGGCTGTTGTCCTGAGTGAGGAGGTCCTTCCTCCATGATAGTTTCCAAGGAGAGGCTGTCGAGAGGCTGCACAGCAGGCCGTACCAGTGCTGGTGGGGCCACATTGGGGTGATTCGGATCACCTTTGCTCTGTCCTTCTTGACCTTTAGTAGCAGCCTGAAGATCAGGAGATTCAGAGGGAAGGCATACATGAGAAGGCCCGAGCAACTGATCAGAAAGGCATCCGATAAGGAGCCCTTCTCCCTGCTCTTGAGGTAGCAGAAGAGGGGGCATCTGCAGCTTGGGCTGCTTGTGAACAAGTCCCCTTGAGGGAGAACCCATTCTCAGAACAGGAACTGCAGACCCCATTCTTGGAAGCAGGAACTGTCTGCTGAGTCTGTCCGCTTAGTCATTTCTCACTCCCAGCAGGTGAGACACCACTAGCTGGAATCTGTGCTTAATGGCCAGTTCCCACAGGCAGACTGCCTCTTTGAAATGCACCGACAAGCAGGCCCCCTCCTTGACAGTTGATGTAAAACACTGCTGCTGTGTTGGCTATGAGGACCTGGACTGTCTTGTCCCTCATGAAGTTGAGGAAGACCCTGCAGGCTAGGCGGACTGCCCTCATCTCCTTGACATTGCTGCGCAAGGGGAATCCCTCTGGTGACCCCCTGCCCTGGGTGCTGAGGTTGGAACTCATGTGTGTGCCCTAGCCCAGGTCCGAGGCATCTGTGATTTAGGGTTACAGAGGAATTCTAGGTTTCAAAGGGGACTGCCTGCAGAGTGAAGCCTAAGTTCTGCCAGTTCCTGAGTGATCCGAGTACCCTGTGTGGGTCTGTGACCACGCATTCCAGTGGGTGATATGCTGGTGGTATGAGGTCACTCACCATAACTGGTGGGGTCCCACATGAAGGTGGGTCAGACTTATCACATGTGGAAGATGCTATGTGTCCTAACAATTTCAGGCATTGCCTTGCTGTTGCTGGAGAGCTGTGTAAGTTTGAAATCATGAGAGACCTCATCTGGAACCTGGAGGATGGGAGGGAGGCCTGGACCCAGGCGGAGTTAAGGTATGCCCCTATGAACTCTATTCTGTGAGTTAGCTCTCATTTTGATTTTTCTAGGTTCAGAAGGAGGCCAAGTCTGTTGCACAGGCTGTGGGTTAAATGGAAGCTATCCTGCACTTGCTGATGGGACCTGCCTCTGATGAGCCTATCATTCAGTTAAGGGAAAATCTGGACTCTCTTTTTCCTCAGGTATGCTGCCACTGTGGCCATGCACTTCGTGAACACCCATGGAGTGAGGGAGAGGCCAAAGGACAGGGCAGTAAATTGGTAGTGTGAGTGCCCTGTCGTGAATCTGCTGTACTTTCCATGGGCAGCTCAGATGGAGATGTGAAGGTAGGCATCAAGGGTGGCAAACCAGTCCCCATGGTCTAGGGAACGGATTATGCGCACAAGGGAAAACACACAGAATTTTGTCTTTAGACCATTGGTTTTCAGCCATTGTATCAGGACACAATACTGTGTCACCATACAGTGGTAAGTGTGTCATGGAGAGCCACAGAGATGATTGGATTCGGCCTCTGGGGGTGGTGGTGTCAGGGCTGGCTCTAGGTGGTAAGCAGCCCCTGCGCTGCAGCAGGGCACCGGCATTTGAGGGGCACCAAAAGGGGACAGCGCGTTGCGCTCCCCTGATGACGTCGCTTGGATGCGCCAGTGTCGCTCTGCTGCAGGGGGGTGCCACAATCCCCAGCACCATTCCTGGGTGGTGCGTCCTGTAGGATCATACCACACCATTGTGTGTTGCAACATGCAAAAGTTGAAAACCACCACTTTGGACAATGCAAGTCCATGATGGGTCTCAGGCCCCTCTTTGTCTTTGGGATTAGGAAGTACGTGGAGTAAAAACCCCAGCCTCTCTCTTTGGAGTTACTCTTTCCACTGCCCTGAGCCTG
The DNA here is from genome assembly GCA_007922195.1 of Podocnemis expansa. Lineage (NCBI taxonomy): Eukaryota > Metazoa > Chordata > Testudines > Podocnemididae > Podocnemis > Podocnemis expansa. The sequence goes on from ML681978.1 coordinate 6,194,777, forward strand.
AGTAGGGCTCAACCTTCCTGTGACAGGAGTTGCTTATGAGCAGGGTTTCCAAGAAGGAAGGGTTGGGGGTGGTTTTCTGCATGGAGGCCTGGTTTTGAACTGCAGGGCATAGCCATGGGAAAGTATTTCTAATATCCAGTGTTCTGAGGTGATCTTGGCCCACTGGACGGGCAGTCCTGGAATGGATCAGGGTAGTCCAGACCCGAGGTGGCTTTTTTGTCCTTGAAGGGTGTGTCAGAGCCAGCACCTCTGATTATTGGACTGGTGACTGGAGCTCTGATGGAAGGACTGTTGTGAGCCCTGACCTCATCCTCCTTTGGAGAAGCTAGCTCTGTCTCTGTCCCTTTGCCTGTAGTGGCACTGTTGCTGGTGGAACCCGTGCTGCTGCTTGGGGGTTTTCAGGTGAACATGACATCTGGAGGGTGTACATCCTCAGTGAGCTGAGCATGGCCTGGGAATACTTTGTGCCATGAAATCTTGAATCTGTGGACTCCAAAAACAGGGCCAGGCCCGTGAAGGACAGGTCTTGAATGACTTGATGCACCTGAGGTGGAACAGCCGAGCTCTAGAGCCACGTGGCCCTTCTCATAGCTACTGCAGAGGCCATGACCCCACTCACTGAGTCAGCAGTGTCGCAGGACAAGGGCAGGGCTGTTCTAGCCACCAACAGGCCCTCATCCAACAGGATGTCAAAGTCCATGTCGTGCTCCACAGAGAGTGAGCGCTGGAACTGATGCATTGAGTCCCAGAGGTTAAAACTGTGTCTCCCCAGGAGGACTTGTTGATTGGAGATCCTGAACTGGAGGGCTGTGGATGAATAAATCTTTCTCCCAAACAAGTCCAGTCTCTTTGCTTCCTTGCTTTGTGGAGGACGCTTGTTGGCTCTGCTCTTCCCTTGGTTCACCATGTCAACCACCAGGGACCCTGGAGTTGGGTGGGTGAACAAGTACCTGAATTTTTCTGCTGGGATGTCTACTTCTTTTCAGCCCCCTTCGAGACTGGGGAGACCAAGGATGGAGTTTGCCACCAGGCATGGGCTATTTTGAGTACTCCCTCGTGAACTGGGAGGGCCACTCTGGCTGAGGATGCTGTGTTGCCCATGTTGAATATCAGGTCATAGTCCTCCCTCACCTCCTCTACCTGGAGACCTAGGATGGCGGTCATCCTCTTCAAGAGTTCCTGGTGAGCCTTGAGATCCTCTGAAGGTGAGATCAAGCCCTGAGTCACTGCCTTGTTGGGAGAGGAGGAGTAGGGCGGGAGACTTCCCTGGGAGATCTCCGACAGACCCTCCCTGGGGTCCAAGTTGTCCTCAGAGATCGCACCTTGGAAGGGGTCCTGGCCTACCTACGTAGGGGGTTCCCTGGAGGACTGGTGTGAGGAGCATGCACTGAGGGCAAGGCCCACAGGTCCCAGTAGGACCACTGTCCTGGCTAGTCTTGGCAGCTCTGAGTCAGAGGTGGCACTGGTGCTAGGGACAATGAGGTGTTGGCTTTGGTGGTGATGGGGAGAGTGACTCCTCTGTTTGTGAGGGGGCTCAACAGTACCGGTGACTGAAACAGAGGAGGATCAGGGCAACGAGGTTGCCTGGTGTCTCCACTGAAGACGGGTTTGGTCCCACTCCGCCAGGTCTGGACAGTGCCAGTAAGCTCTCAGCAGTGAGCACTTCTGGCGCTATTTCCCTGATGGCTGGGTCTTGGCAGGAGAATGATCCCTCTTCTTTGCCTGAATGGGGTGTTCCCCTAGTGCCAATGAGGATGATGAGATGCATTTCTGGCATGAGGTCCTGACGTCCTCCAAAGAAGACTCACTATAGCACTGAATCCCCCAGGTTGGTGCTGGAGAGTGATCCAGGGTTGTGGCCGCCTATTGTGTCAGGACCAAGACTTGCAAAGGTGGTGCCAGGGCAATCTGAGAATGGATGTGGGGAAGTGGCAGTCCTCAGTGCCACCAAGGAGTGGTGCTGGAGTCAACTGTCTCCCAACGAAGGGCTATGGCATAGAGACCCTTGGTAGGTCCATCTCTGATGGCAACAGAGCTGGAGACACCAGTGCTAGAGCAGTTGGTCTGGAAGGCAGGCATTGCCATGCTGTAGAGCCCACTGAGGGTCTTCCCCTTGATGCCACAGGCCTGGGCGCAGGTGGAGGCATGGCAAAGGTAAAAAAGGCCCTTGCCGCCTCAAAGGCCTCTGGGGTTGACAGGAATGGTACCGTTCTGACCCTTGCTGCCACCTGGAGTCAGTGGTGGGTCCTGGGCCTGTTCCAGGGAGGATGACTTATGTGGGTGGGGACAGCTCCAACTTGCATCCTTCGCAGTCTTTTGTGACAAGGTTCGCTCTCGGTCAGAGTGCAATTTCTTCTTCAGCGCCAACAGGGATCAGGGCCAAAGTGGTGCCAGGACCAACTGGGCACACCGCGCTGAAGATCCCAGCATTGACAGGGCCTGTACTGGCTCCGAAGCAAGTCTGAGTGCCGCCTCTGTCAGAACCCTTTAAGCCTGCTTTTGTGCTCCTTCTGAGTCCAGGGAACAGCAGATGCAGTACTTCCCAGTTCAATGGCCTTCATCCAGGCACATCAGGTATTGGGCACATGGATTGCTGATGGGTAAGGCCTTCCCACAGGACACAGATGGCTTGAAGCCTGCCATGGCTACAGGCTGGGTTCAGCTAAGATGCTCAAAGTGAAGACTAACTCCAACAAGACAAAGACTAAACACTAAGTAATTCGAGAAAAAATGATGAAAAATGAATGAATATGAGAAAGAACAGGCACTTGCAAATGGCAAGGAGCAGAGCAGTTCCAGGACCATCTCTCAGGTGGAAAGAAGGAACTGAAAGGGGGCAGTGTCAGTACAACTTATTATACCACAGCCCACGTGCAGGAGTCCAGAGGTGTTGGCTGCTGACCCTACAGGGACAAGCTAAGGCCAAAAAGCCTTCCTAGACCGTGCACCACAGCATATACACACCTGCATTTGAAGGTATGTGAGCAGCTGCTCAGAGAAGAATGGGGGGCAGACATCAAGGATTCTGCTATGTATGCTGGCTATTGCCCCTCAGTCCCAACCCACAGCCCCTTTGGCTCCTCTGTCCCGGGTCACTGGGCCAGACCCAGCTTAGTCATTTCCCATTTTCCCCACTGGGTGGGGAGTCCTATGGGCTCTCTTTGTGCTGGGCATCCAGTCCCTTTCTGCCCTTCCAGGCTAGCACTGAGAGCTGGCACAAGCCAGAGCACCATGGTTCTCTCCAGGCTCCCTGAAGGGCACCAGTAACAGCTGGGCAGAGCCTCTGCTCAGAGCCTGCCCTTCCTTGGCTGCCAGAGCCAGGTACCAACCCCCACGGGACCCAGCTCCTGCACCCACAGGGCTTGTAGGCTTCTCAGGTTAGGTTGGCAGAGCTACATGTGGACATGGAGGCACTACGTTCAGGCTGGGGGAGGTAAGAAGAGGCCCTGGATGGGCGTGAATGTGGGGGCTGGAGGGGGTGGGAGAGCAGGCTCCAGGCTTCAGAGGGTCCCGATCTGTGCCGCTGCACCACAGGCAGCTGCTGAGGGGCAAGGATGGGGCTTCCCAGTCCCATCAGCTGTAGGGTGAACCCCCCTGTGCTCCACATTGCTTCCAGCTGGCTTAGGCTGGTGACACGTACCATGCCTGGGCGGGGGTAGGGCACGCGGCCCTGGTAAGACACCCACTGGTAATTGGGCCCCTCCTTGTGTGCGAATGGCCCCAGGAAGGCTCGCCGGATGTCGTGCATGGTGTAGACGCAGACGGCTGAGCCTCTGAACACAGAGCTGTGGGGAGAGCAACAGGCACGGGTGTCAGGGGGGTACAAGGACCAAAGGGATGGGTGGGGTAACTAGATGGCCCTGCCACAGGTCTAGCTGCAGAGCCAGTGATGTCCCAGTGCAGGGCCCATGGGGGGTAGCCAGGGTGCAGGCAGGGGTTAAAATTAGCCACAACACCCTGGAATGGTGTTCAGAGGCCCCCCTATTTTTAGAGGGCAGCTTTCTGGGGCCTCTAAAAATAGAAAGAACACGCTGGAACTCAGCACTCCAGCGTGTTCCCCTAGGGCTGGCCCAGGTAAGGGGCTGTGGGCTGGAGCGAGCCTGGCCACCCTTCCCCTCCTTTCCCCAGAGCCTGCGGTGGCCCTGCCCCTTCCTGCTGGGCCCAGTGGTGCATGTGGCCTGGACCCAGTCTCAGGCTGGGGACCCCTCTTGCTGGCTGGCCAGCATTACCTGCAGCCTCCCTCCCCCCGGCCTGGCTCTTCAGCCACCCCAGCAACACAGGTAAGTGGGGCCTGGGGGGCTGGAGCAGCCAGCAGGGAAACTGCATGGGGGCGGTGGTTAGGAAGAAGGAGATGGGATGGGGGCTGAGGAAGACATGTGGGAAGAGTCTAATGGGGAGCAGTAGCTGTGGTGGGCGAAGGGGGCCCGGACCTGTTTGAGGGGGCCCTGGACCTGCAGAAAGGGGGCCTGGAAATTTAGGAGGTTTCCAGGGCCTGCCAAATTATACTTTAACCCCTGAGTGCAGGTGAGTTGGGGGCATAGAACTGTCCAGCAGTGGGTGGAGCTGGAAGGGGTAGGTGGAGTTGACTGATGGGGTAGAGCTGATTGGTAGGTGCTAGGTGAAGGAATTGGCTGGGGGCTTTGGACAAGCTGAAGGGGTCAGTGTGGAGCTGGCTGGGGAGGGTCAGATGAGCTGGGGGTGGGGGTCTGTACCTGGAGGTGGCAAAGACAGCATAGAGCAGGGGGTTGCGTGTGTCTCTTGTTTGCAGGAGGAAGACATCACCTGTGTGTGACAGAGGAGGGATGTGTCACTGATTGGCTCCCACCCAGGCACACAGAACCCCCCCCCCCCCCAAATGGCACCCAGTGATACCCGCCCCAGCCTGCAGCCTCCTCCCTCCAGTGCCCCTGGTGCTCACGGAGCTGGTCGAAGTAGGTGGCCCCCCCGTCGCTGCCTGGCACCGAGCACACCAGCCTGGCCTTCAGGAATGTTGTCCACTTGTTCACCAGGCTCCGCTGCCCACCTAGGTCGTTCTGTGGAGGTAGCAGTGACACAGGTTGGGTGAGGGCCATGCAGAGAGCTCCTGCGCCTCAGCCCTGGGGGCCCTTCCACCCATCACGGTACCAGGTCAGACCCTGGACGTTGCAGAGAAGCTGGTCAGGACCCTGTAACATGATGGGCAATGGACCTGACTGGTGGTCAAGGTGCGGGAGAGCCCAACCGAACCACTCCTGAGGAGATGATCCCCACTACCCACATGCCAGGCAGGTTCAGGTTCAATCCCAGGATAGCTGCCTTGTGTGCAGAGCACAAATAGGGGTCACCACCCCCCCTTCCATGCCTCCCTGGGCTCAGTGAAAGATATTGGCCCCACTGTCCCAGCCTGTGATGATCCAGGCTAGGTGGCCACAGGAGCTCTCACCCTGCAGATCTGGCCAATGCGGGCAAAGCTGGCCTTGCCCAGGCCTGGCTGCCCCTCCACCGCTGTCTCATGGAAGAAAAAGTAGATCTTGTCGTCGTCTGGGTTCTCGCTCTCAGGGATCCAGAACACATCCACGAACTTGGGCTCTGGGCCAGACAGAACCAGAGGGGCAGGTCAGCTGGGGGGAGAAGTAGCTACCTGCCCCCACCTCCCAGCCCATGCTAGCACAGTGCCCCTGTCTGGCCTAGGGAGAAACCGAGACACTGGTGGAGGACACTCCACAGGGAAGCTGCAGCAGGTCGGCAAGTAGGAGCCAGGAATCCTGCCGCCCTGGCCCCACTGCTCTAGCCCTTGTGTGCATCCCTTCCTGGAGCAGGGAAAGGGATCAAGGAGTCTTGCCTCTCCCCCAGGCAGCACTTCCCTGCAGGTGAGATGAAGAGCCTGAGCCACGATCCGACATCCCCCAGCTGCCTAGACCAGGCCCATGTGGACTCTGCTATGGTGGAGGGTGTGAGCTGGGCCCTTCCCCACCAGCCATCAGGGCTGACCAATGACCAGTGCTGGGGTGGGATGGCTTCACTGTCAGGACTTGGTTCAGCCAGGCATGGTGTTGGGGGTCTGGTTCCAGCCTTGGCCCCCACACCTGTCGATGGTGGAAGTGTGCACCTGATGCCCCCATGGTACCTACCCTACCATTAGTGGCTACTTACTGCCACTGTGCCCCTCTTGTTCATGCTGCACTGGGGACCTGCCCTGGCCAGAGAGACCAGGCTGGGATCAGGCACTTCCCAGGAGCTCCCCCATAATCACAGGCCCATGCAGTCACAGCTCCATTGCCCCCCAACTGTCCCTGCACAGTGGAGCTCTTCAGACATATGCCACTAGGTGGCAGCCTAGATCCACCAGGTTCCCATGGCAAGAACTGCAGCCTGGGGCCAGAGAGAAAGACCAGAGGGTGCTTGGGGCAGACCAGTGGTGCTCCTCATTCCTGCCCTGCAGACTCCAACCCACTGGTATCCCAGCTCTAAGCTCCTCCCACACCCCAGCTCTGCCAAATACTTCCTGTGTCCAGCTCAGCCCTGCACATGTCACTGGTGCCCTGAGAGCAAAGTCTGGGGGGCCAGGTCACTGCACTGTCCCAGGATGATCCCCAGTTGATCTCAGTGGCGCTGCTGTTCTTTGGTGCTGCCCATTTCAAGGTGATGGCACCTTCTGGGCAGACCATGGCTGGGGCTGAACAGGGGCAATGGGGTCCATGGGCAGCCCCAGGCTGGCAGCCTCACCATCCACTGTCTGAAGGCAAGCCAGCAGAGAGCAAATCCAGGGCTGGGAGTGGGTGGGGAAGGACACCTGCAGCCTTGGAATGAGGCTTCCTGGGGAAAGGAGGGTCATATCTCCAGCAGAATGGCTAGGTCTGGGCTGAAAGCTGCTGGGATTGCAGCAGGCGGATCAGAGAAATGCCACAGGGGATGAGCCAAGCACAGACGCTCACAGGATTAGGACTGGGAAATCGGATGTGTGCTGAGCAAACTTCTCCGCCAGCCTTGCCAGTGCCCCTCACTCCCAACCTGCAGCTCCTTGCTAGCCCGGCCCTTAGCTTCCCCTAAAGCTCTGCCGGAGCCTCTTGGCCTTTGGGGAATCTCGCCCCCTGAGATGGTCTCTCAGGGCCCAATTCTGCCTCCTCCTCAGGTTGCTATTCCCTTTGACCAGAAGATGCAGATCTGGGAGCCTCTGGGCAGCAGGAGGACAGGACAGAGGGCCAGAACTGGTCCCAAATGATGCACTCCTTCTGTGATAAGAACAGAAATTCACAAGGGGCTTGCCCAACTCATCACACTGCAGACACAGCCTCCCCCTAGCCCAGCACCCTGGAGCAGAGGGATCGCATTCCTGGGTCCCCTGATGCCTGGCCTCAACTTCCAAGACATCTCCCATTGACCCAGCCCTAACCCCCTAGCCTAGCACTGACCATTGAGCCAGCGGGAGTCGTGCTGCTCAGTGCGGATGGAAGGGCGAGGTCCAAGGCTGCGGAAGATGGTGAAGTCGCGGCCCATCAGGTCAGTGGCCACCCCAGAGTATAGCTCCTCCCCTAGGAGTGAGCAAAGAGGTGGGCATTAATCCAGTCAGCCCAGCACTCCCCACCACCTCCCTCTACCCCATCTCCTCCCCACCCCACTTGGCCCCACTGGGAAGGGAAAGTCCAGGCGCCCGCTCCTCAGACAGCGGAGGGACCCACTCCATTCCAACATCAGACATCACTGAGGGGGGCCTCAGCACCTCATTCCCAGGTCAGTAAGTTCAAGCCTCAGGATCCCCATGTGACCCACAAGGTCTAAGTTCTTGTGCCCCAGCCCCTTGGCAGGGAGTGGTGGCCAGGGGCAGTCGGCAGCACACTGGAGGGGCCCCTAGTGCTGGCTCAGGGCTGTGGATCTTACCCACAAGCACTGAGGCGGCTGTGTGCTGTGGGTCGTACGGACTCTTCCCTTTGCCATCCTCCACGGCCGCAGGGTCCAGCTTAAAGATGGGCTCCTGGAATGGGAACAAAGTGCATCAGCGACAGGGTGGGGGGCTAATGGGACTGGCTCCCCTTCTGCTCAGCAGTACCAAGCCGGGCAGAGGATGCCCCTTGGCTGTCCTTACCTCCATGCGCTGGCCAACCTCCACGTAGGCACAGGTGGGATGGAAGGCGCCTGTACCACAGGCATACAGGTGGGTGCGGTTGTACTGGTGCAGGATCTTGACAAAGTTCATACACTCGGCCTGAAAGACAACAAGGGCCCCATGGCTGAGTGGGATGAGGCTTGGCAGGGGGCTTGCTGTGCCCCATAGCTTCCCTAAGCCCAGCCTCTCCCACCATGTGCAGGCTGCTTGGGGTAGGGAGTGACTCAGAACTGGGCCCCCATCAGGAGCTGCCCAGTAGCTTGCCCGGGCCCTGGTAGGACACCAGAGACCTGTAAATCCAGTGACAGTCACCACTGCATGCCCTCCTGGGGGGTGAGAGCAGGGCTAGCAGGGGCTGCAGGTCAGGAGTGAGAGGCAGTGGAAGAACTGTGGGGTGGGAGAGGCCTGGGCAGGGGCTGTGAGAGACAGATGAACACAACCCCTGGGGCTGTAGGAGCCAGAGGGAGGGGACAGCCCAACTCACAGGGGTGGGAGCACTTGCAAGGTTCCTTCGCAGGCCCAGCAGCCCCCTGCACCTAGGTAAACAGTGGGGCCAGGGTGAGCAGGGGTCTGTTGGAAAGTAAACAGGCCTCAGGCTGCTTGTTTTGCTGCCCTTTGGCCCCAATGGAGGAGCTGGGCCCAGTGCTGCCAGCAGGAAACCAGATGGGAATGAAGCTGTTGTGGCCAGGTTCAGCCACAGCAGTCCCTCCTGCTGCCCACTTGGCCCTGCCAACCTCAGCCCAGGACACACTGCTGCCTTCTATCCTTTGGGGCAGGGGCTTAGCTGGAGACACCCTGTGGAAGGATGGGCAGGTGGTCACAGGAGTCCTGACTCCACTACAAAGCCGCTGATTGACTGTGATCAAGTCACCGCCCACCTGTTCCTCAGCTTCCCCATCTGTAAAATGAGGCCAATCTTTGCTTCATCGGCCTCACCTAGTCAGCATGGCAGCTCCATGGGGCAGGGCACAGCTCTCATCTGGCCAGAGCAGTGCTCAGCCAGTCAGGGCCCTGATCTTGCCTGGAAACAATGATACATGGCACTGACAATCACAGCTCTACCATCCCCAGGATGCAGGTGTGGTCAGAGCCGTCCCTAGGGCAGGGCGACGGGGCGGCCACCCAGGGCCCGGCGCTTTGGGGGACCCTGCACGGCTGCACTGCTAACCCCCCATGCCGGGGACCGGGTGAGTGACAAAAAGGGCGGCCTGGTGCAGCACTGCTGATCAGCCCCCCCACTACGTGCACTGCTCTGGACTCCATGCTGGGGTACCGAGGAGGGGGAGTGGCGGGAAGGTACTGGCAGCGCTGCACTGGGCTGCCCTTTTGGCCGCTTGCCTGGTCCTGGCATGGGGGAGGCAGCACAGGGGTCTGTCCCACACCTGGGCCAGCCAGCCCTGCCCCCTAAATGCTACGGTGTGGGGGTGCCCTGCAGAGGGTGATTTGCCTGGGGCCCCACACCCCTGGGGACAGCCCTGGGTGCAGCAGTAGCACCCCCATTCTCCTTACCTGTCCTGTTCTCAGCATGTATCTGCCCCCCCCCCCCCAGCTAGTATCCCCCAGGAGGGAGCTATTGCCCCCATTTGCAGTGGGGAAACCGAGGCCCAGAGCAAAGCAGCAATAAGCCCAATAGGAGCCTATGCTGCCCTGAGCGCCTCACTCCACATAGCCCCCCAGCTCAGCAGACACAGCCTCCTCCATCCTACCAGCCAACCAGTCAGGCATCCCAGAGTGAACTGGGGCAGGGAGACTGAGACAAGCTGGGACCCACAGCTCCTCTCCCAGGCGTGGGCCCCTCAGCTCAGCACATCTGCTCCTTGCCTCTCTGCCCCAGCAGATGGGCCCAGTGCTCACCCAGCCAGGCAGACAATCGGCCCTTGTCTCCTAGCCTCTTGATCGACGAAGGAGGGAGCAGCAGCCATCAGTAGCTGGTAGTGGAGCCTTGGGGATGGTCCTGGGAATCTCCCCCTCTCCCCCCAGCACTTGGGATGGGACCTCAGCAGAGAAGGGATTAAACACTTCGTGCCCTGCTTCCATTTGGTCCCTAACTCCTGGGATTTCACGCTGCGTTTTCCCAGCTGCCTGGATGCCCCCCCACCCCCCGACAAACCTTAAAGGCTTCCCCAGCCCTGATCCTGTCTGAGCCTGATTCAGCCTTCAACTGACCCCTAGGGGGGCCAGGGACTGGTACTGGAGACTCCAGGACCCCTGCCCCAAGCCAGGGGTGAATCCTGGCACCCAGGCCTCGTTTATCCCTCAGTAGTCAGCACTGGCTCAGAGCAGGGCAAGGAGAACTGCCCACAGGAAGCAGAGAGGCTGCTGGGAAGCCTCCATCTTGGCCTTCCTGGTGCTATGGGCAAGGGGGCTGGGAAAGCTCCCATTTGCCCACCAGAGACTCATTCCTGCCCAAAGCAGGGGAGACCCGTGGGAATCGAAGTGCCCCTTTGCGGGGCCCCATGTCGACTCCATCCCCAGCAAGGCCCTCCACAAAAGCACATTGGCTGGTGTCACTTTGGGTCCCCTTGGGGGCTGTCACTCCAGAACTGTGTGGGGAGGCAGTTGCCCCAGACTGTGGCGGCCCCCCTCCAACTCCATCCCCCAATATTGCATCACCTCCATACCATCCCCTGCAAATAAGATGCTGTCATGCCCCAGCCCTGCAGGATCCCCAGCAACCCCACCCTGGATCAGGGGCCACATGAACACGGAGTTCAATCTCCAGCTCAGCCCAGCCAGCGCACTCACGTTGATGTCCTTGCCTGCCCAGTTGCACTCCTCCCTCCAGTCCACAGGCGCTGGCCAGTAGATCTACAGGAAGAGAGCACGACAGGTCAGGGATAGGTGACTGTCTCCCTGTCCGAGTAGCTTTGGCTGACATGGGGGCCATTTTGAGGAGTGTTAGGACCTCCCTTCTCCCGTCCCCAGCCAGCCCACCCCAGCTCCTTTTGTGTGAACTGCTCAGCTGGGTCTGGATTCCAGAGGCTGACCTGCAGAGCATGAAGATGAGATCACTCTCAGCTCAGTTTGCCCCAGGAACAGAGGGGCAGACTCCCCGGTGGTGGAACAAGGCCCCTGCCTCCGCAGCATGCCACACTGAGCCCCATGCAGACATGCTCCTGATTCCTCTCTCTGTCCCAGACCCTGGGATGGCAGCAACCTGAATATCCTGGGAACATGGCTCAAGCATATCTGTCCTTAGCTGTACTCTAGGGCTCAGATGAAAAGCAAAAAAGCTGCCACAGCTTCTCTGGGCAGCCCACCTGAGTCCAGCTGAGCACCAGCATGCTTGTGACGTAAAACACAGGGGCTCCACAGGGGCTGTGGTGGGAACATACGTCCCTGTGATGGAGGCATCAGCCAATCTCCCCCGCCTGTAGTGTTCTCTCATTACAGGCGATTTCACAGGGGAGGAGAAGGCTGGAATGCCGACAATGTTGCCTCCCAAGCAGCAGATGCCTGTGTCCTCCTCTGTCAGCGGATGCCCAGACCCCCCCACCCAAAAGCCCCATCACCTTCTTGTCCTGCTTGCTGATGTTGTCCAGGCTCAAGGAGGACAGGAGGTTCTTGCCGCCCACAAAGAGCCGGCCCCGCTCTTCATCCAGGAGCAGCGCATCGTAGCAGCAGGAGCGCTCAGGCTCATAGATGCGCAGACCGTGGCGAGCTTTTAACTCTGCCAGGGAACAGGAAGGCTCAGGTCACCCTAACATGGGACGAGAATCCATAGACCCAAGGCCTAGGTCCCCAAGGTATTTAGGACCTCATCCTTCCAGGGGATTTAGGCACCCAAACATCCCTGAGGATCCAGGCCCTGCTGACCATGTGGTCAGAGGTAGATGCTGCCCCCTGCCAGAGTCAGAAAGAGTGAGGACCTGGCAGGACAGTGCATCTATGTTGCAGTGGAAGAGCCGCGATGAGGCCAGGACTGGCCTGAGATAGCAGGGCCTGAATGGGTGGGTTTCAGAGCCTGAATGTCCCCACTGCTACTTTTACCTGTGAGTTTGAGCCAGCTGATCTAGGTGTACCAAGGAACCTCTGTCACTGGTGGGAAAAGAGTCCAGGGGTCCTGACACCCAGGCCTCTTTTCTAACCACTAGATTGGCCTCCCCAAACGGGGGAGAGAACCCAGGAATCCTGGCTCCCTGTCCTAGGTGCAAACCACTGGTGGATTGCTTGCTTTGGAGTGAAAGAAAACACTGGGGGTGGGTGGCTGTTTCAGCTGCTTCCCCCTCCCCTCATGAATTTTGGGGACCCCAGTGGGATCAGGGACATCATCCAAACTTCTGGTGCTTTTCTGACCTGACAATCGGAGGCAAACCAGCCCTGCCCTCTAGGAGCCCTGCAGGGCCTTTGTGGAACAAGCACTGTGCTGCCTACAAGGCCAGTGGAAGCAGGTGGATACCACAGGCCGTGCCCTGTGATTGGCAGAGATCACAGGGGGGGCACTGCTCCCCAGGAATGCATATTAACCACCTTGCCAGCCCTACACACGCTGCCAGAGGGTGGCACAGTCACAGCACTGTGGTTGGCATCAGTACATGGCAACAGCAAGGGTTCTGATTGCTTTCTCACCACGTGTGAGCAAGTGTTGTGTGTCTTTGGGAAGATAGACTACATTGTGGTAATACATGAATCTGCATGGCTGCAACCTGATCAAAGGAGGAGGCAATAAGTGGGAAGAGGGTCTGTAGAACTCAAGTGTCTTCCCTGTGCCCTCTTCTCTAACCACTAGATCCTGCTCCCCTTTGCAGAGGGAAGACCCAAGAACACTCATGTCAGCAGCACCCAGAGGGTTAACGTTTCTCATTTAACCCCTCTGTTCCCCAGGGTTACCCTGCCATATGCTGTGTGTGGCTCAGGTTCTGCAGGCTCTGAGCCAGGGAGGGCAATACCAGGGCTGGATGCCAGGGACAGCAGGGGCCTGCTGTGGAATGAGCCCTGGACCCATTCCCTGTACTTGCAGCCTGCAGGGCTGGCATGGCTCTCCCTGGCGCTAGCCAGAAGAGGATGCTGTAGAAGGAATTAACCCCACTAGGCGAGGTGCCCCACAAGCAATGGTGCTTGGGGCCAGGATCCCCCATGGTGCTAGTGAGAGAGGCCCCAGTGTTCACAATTTAAAAGCTGTGGGGTGGGAAAACTGAGGCACTGAGTGGGAATGGGCCCCCATGACTCTGAATGAACCAGGCGCACTGGCACACACAGCCCCGAGTCCCTGGGATGCCAGTCAGCTGGGCGCCACGAGCCCAGAGACGGGTAGTGGCAGCTGGGAAGCCACAGCCCTACTCAGCCTGCCCTGGCTGGGGCAATCCAAGGGGCACTTCGGGATGCTGCTTCCTTTGCGTCCCTGCCCAGCCCCTGAACTCTCACCCCCTACCCCCACCCCCAGCTTTACCAGGTTGGTGGCCATGACAGCACAATAGGCTGCTCCCCAGAGAAGAGGCCCTTTCTCTGTCCCATGGTGCCTGATCTGCTCACGGCAGAGGGAACAAATGGGCTATTGTGGCGTGGGGGAGGGGAGCACCTCGCAGGGGATGGGCCAGCACCCAGAGGGATCACACAGCCCAGCTAGGTCTCTGCTCCCCGCCCCCTCCTCTGCTGTGCCAGCCACCTCCTCCGTTTCCCCACAGCTCACAGCTCCTCCGTGCTTCCCCCACAACCTGCACCCCTGTCTGCACTCCAGAGCCAGTCAAAAGAGGAGGAGGCACATGGGGGGGCACTACCCACTGCCCCTTCTGGCTTTCCTTCTGCACAAGGCCAGCAGGGTCCTGGGTTGCGAGGGCTCCCCAAGGAAATCATCTGCCCAGCCCCTGACCTCCAGTGACCAGGAACCAGGTCAGGCTGCAGGGTCCTCTCCAGTTGTTAGTGCTGTGCAGTGCCACAGCCCAGCCCCAGGTTCTGGAGATGCCGGCTAGGCACCAACTTGCACTGCCCTGGTGGGCCACAGGCAGGTCTCCACTGATCCTGGAGCCCAGCACAGGGTGGACCTCAGACCCTGCCTTAGTGCATCCCAAGCTGGACCCACTTCTAAAACAGGATCAGCAGTGCTGGATGTCTGGTGGGGGGCTGAAACACAGTGTGACATTAACACAATTGATGCAGCAGTTGGGAGCAAATGCTCTTCAGTGGGACTGGGGACACGGGTGCCTCTGCCCTATGCCCCACAGCACCCCCTGCTGGGAGAGGTTGGGCCCAGCGTACCCAGGAAACACCCCCCCCGGCCTTGTGCAGCAAGAGCCCTTCCCCAGATGCTTCCCCTTCCCTCCCATCCTGCCCCCACACCAGCCGCTCAAGGGCTGGCCTGGAGAGCATTCAGGGCCTGGCATCACGTGTGGTCACCCAGCAACCCCACGCTGCTGCCTAGCAACTATTTTGGACACCCCCCCCCCAATAACATACCTCGCTAATGAGTTTCTGGCTGATGGAGGAGTTAGTGGAAAGGGCAAAGGCCTCCCTGAGGCCTCTGGCTCCGCAGCAGCACCCTGCCTGTGATTGTTCCAGCCCACTCTCACTCTTCTCCCAGGAGGGAGGACATGCTGGCCCCCCTCGTTTTGGGCTGCACTCTGGCTCCTGTGCACCACCCTGCTAGTGCGAAGGGGCCAGAACCAGACCAATCTCCCCCTCAGCAGCAGAATGACCTCATGTGTCTCTGGCAGCCCCCATTGCCTCGGGGTGGTGGTGGTGGTGGTCAGAGCAGCCCTACAAGCAAGCAGGCAGCTCAAAACTGTCCCCGTTCCACAGGCTGCCTGAGTTATGGGCCCAAGACTCTGCTCCCCTGGTGGAGCTGGGGCTCATGGGAGCTGTGCCTCAGTGGCATAGGAAGAGCATTTGTGTGGCACCTGGGGGCCAAGCCTACATTTGTGCTCCCCTTGGTGCTCCATGCCACCCCACACTTCGCAGCCCTGCCCAGAGCAAAAGGGTTGTCCCCCCACCAAGTGTTGCTCCCCTAAGCGTTCCCCCTCCCTCGCTATGCCACTGCTGCGCCTCAGGGGCTGTGCAGCTTCCAGTCATTCCTCAGTGTCACCCTGTGAAAGCCTCTTGTGACCCTGAGCTCTTCCAAAGATGGGGCTGGGGCAATCCCATACTGGGGTCTGGGCAAAGGGAGGGATTCATGTCTCTGCAGACAGAGATCAGGATCCCACCCCAGAAACGGGATAGGAGTTGACTGTGGGCACAAGCCTGTCCCCAGTGCCAGATGGGAAGGCAGCTGCTGCCCCAACAGCATCAACCATCTGCAATGAATGTGGCAGTCTAGCTCCTGCACAATGAGGCGTCCGGCCAGGCTGCAACCATCCACAGCATTGACAGGGTTAAGCTGGGCACGGGGAGAGAGTAGATCAAGAAAGCCATGGGCATTTGTTTGTTGGGGTTCGGTAGGAGACCAAGAGAGGAGGCAAAACTGATCTCCGTGCTGTGGAGTGACTGAGGTGGATATAGGATCTCAGACAAGGTTGGATAGAGCATTTGCTCACTTAATTCCTGGGTATGCTGGCTCTGATCCCAGCCAGAAGCCCACGAGAAAGGTCCTCCTGGCACCAGACATGGCTCAGTCCAAAGCCCTCTAAATCCCTCCCTGAACTTGGTGGGTCAGCCAGCGCCGGGGCACCTGCATACACCATAAGCCGGGTCCCTGGCTGGCACTGACAGGCACAGCTCTTCTGAGGTCACTAAATCTCAGCCGCTGATGGGCCAGGCCTGCTGGGGATGCAGGCAACAGGAAGCCCAGCTTGCGCACGGGTCCTTGGGGAATTCACCCCTTGTTCGTCCACTGTAGTAATCTCTCAGGCAGCGACCGCTAGCTGATCACTATCCAGACAACCGTACAAATAAATACAGTCCATGGCAATGCCACTTCCTAAGGCCACCTCTTCTCCCTACTGTGGCAGGTTGCACCCTTGACTGGGAGAGTCTGTGATCCAGGAAAATCCAGCTTGCTTTATTTCTGCTCTCTGGGACCTGAGGCTTTAATGGGTGGTGTTCACAGTACACCGAACTCAACTCTGATCCCAGCCACCACTGGGAGCTAGTTCACTGGCCAGCTTGAGATTAGCAGCTGCTACCATATGAGAGCAGAGTCCGACGGGCTCCTTGGAGGCCCATGGCAGGACTGGATTGATGCCAGCCGGTGCCAAGGGCAGAAAATCTCCTGCACGGATCTGTCATTCATTACCTCCTTCTGCATTGTTTCACTCAGGCTTGCATTTCCAGAGACAGCCTGGATAAGGGCTGTGCCACATGCTCGCCTGTCTGTGCCTGGTGGCACAGGTCACCAGGAACACCTGTAGATCCAGCCATGTCATTCAAACCCCCCCCCCCCCCCAATGCCAGGTGGCAGGATGGTAATCCCAGGGATCCATGCAGCCTGTCTGAGATCTCCCCTTCTGAATGACACTGTCATGCTTCACTTACCTTGGAAGGACAGCTTGAGCCTGGGGCTGGGACCGGCCATCCTGCCCTGGCCGCTGGCCCCCAGGATCCATAGCAACAGCAATGCAGGGCTCATTATCGCTTTTCTGGCTCCTTGGTGTGCTGGACTCTGAGCCTCAGACAGCTGGAAAGGCAGAGGAGACAGTCAGCTCCAATTACAGCCCCCTCCCCAAGGCGTGGAGGAGGGCCATTTCAGAGTCTGCCTGGAGGAGGAAAGAATGGCCCTTGGAAAGACACATTCCTCCTGCTCTCCAGTGGGGCAGGTGGCTGGGAGAGGAGGGGCGGGGGTAGCTCCTAACATTTGCAGTGGGAGGAAGGCCCAAAGCCAGCCACTGGAGGGACCTCTGCACTGGACAAGGAGCCTTGACTGAGATTCTTGGTTAGTTGCCCTGCACCTTGCACAGCTGTTTACACCAGGTCCTGCCCCCTCTTATTTGGGCACACTGGCTGGTAAACAGCAGGTGAGTCTGATGCAGCAGGGGACCAGACCCACCTGGACTCATGGTGGCATCTGCCTCTAGCTTGTGAGAATTGCCACATCTGGGCTGGGAGTGCCCACCCCCTTCCCCCAGGTTCTGAACATCTGGTGCCCAGCTGAGCTGGGCTTGCATGAAACCACCAGAGTTGAGCATGAGGGCCAGTGGGGGATTTTGGGGATTCCTGGGGTTTTGTCAGAAAACCCCGAGTAGAAAGCAGAAGCAGGGCCTCACCCAGCTTGGCAAAAGGTTGCAAACCTGTTCCAATGATTTTGCAATGAAAAATGCTTGGTTGCCAATTTGAAGCTGCTTTCTGTTTCTAAAGTTTAAGCCAATTAGACTAAAACCAAAGATTAAAAAAGACTGAACTCACAGCAATGCATAGCAAGACATCCAGCTCCCTCCACTCAGGCAGCACCAAGTAAACTTAGACCAGCCCTAACAGAGGTTTGTCCAACCAGTTCTTAAAAACCTCCAGTGAGGGGGATTCCTCAACCTCCCTGTGATGCTATTCTGGAGTTTAATCATCCTGAAAGTCTGGCAGCTTCTCCTAATATCCAACCTAAATCTCTCTTGCTGCAGATTAAACCCACCGCTTCCTGTCCCACCTTCAGTGGACATGGAGAATAAGTGATCCCCATGCCCTTTATAACAGTCTTTACCATATTAGAAAGCCTTATCGGTTCCTCCTGTGTTTACTTCTCTCAAGACTAAACATGCCCAGTTATTTTAACCTTGCCCACAGGGTCAGGTTTTCTAAACCATTCATCATTTTTGCTGCTCTCCTTTGGGCTTTCCAATTTGCCCCTGTCTTTCCAAAAGCATGAGGCCTAGAACCAGACCCAGTTCTGCAGCAGAGATCTGACCAGTGCTGAACAGGGCAAGACACGGAAATGATTTGAAATTTACTGCAGGAAATATTTTGATTGCTCCAGAACTGGCTGGGAGGAGGGTGCAGTTTTCCCTTTTCAGCGACTTCCACTTTTCCTCCTGATTCTGGTAGGGAAATAAATTCAAACTCTCAAAAATATTTGCAGGCTGAGGAAATCATATCCTGCTCAGTTGATGTGACCCCTCCTTGCAAACATTAGCTCAGTTACAACAGAGTAATTGGTACAGCAGTGCAGTCCAGTGGTTGGAGCAGCAGATGAGTGGTCAGGTGGCCTGGATTCTGGATCCAGCTACTTCACCTGACACAACAGGGCCAAACTGCAACTGAGTATTAATGAGCAGCATGAAGAACTCTGCTGCCTACTTGCAACTTTGGTTCCGTTTATTTTTATTTATTTACTTATTTTAATGTCACCCACTTCTCATCTGTCTCCTTTAAAGCAGGGCCCACAGGAACAGCCATGTTTTGTGGCACTGGGTGCCCTCTGCTGGTTTCCAGGGTCATATAACTGGCCAACTCTGCTCCCCGTGAGGATTGAGCGCAAACCAGCCAACAAAAGGTCTTTGCATTCCAAGTAGCAGACAGACAAAGGCAAAAGGGGGAACAGAAAGCTCCACTGCAAAAGTGGCTGCATGCAAAAGACAGCAGAAAACTGCCACACAAAACCAAAAGGATTGAAGAAACTGCATGGTTTCCCAAGGGAAATACAATGTCTATAGATAGGATGGAAGGAAGGAAGGAATGAATGGGAGCAGAAAGGACTCCCAGAAGGACTGTGCACGCAGTGCTGACCCCCACAGCTGAAGGCCAACAATCTAGGGCTTATGAAACATGGGGGCATAGTTCTGATGGCCTCCAGCAGAGGGCAGTGGCACAGATACGCATTAGCTGCTTCGTTACTGTATTATGGGGCTATGGTGTCATTTAGGGTAAAGGCAGAAGCGTCCTTCTACAGCTCTGATTTGCAAATCTGCTCCACAAAGCTACTCCTTTGTGATGTCCCCCCAGAGAGAGAACCTCACCAGGAGGCTGGGAGTGGGGAGATCAGAGCAGGGCTTAAAATTATAGCTGGAGCTACTGTTGCCCCTGCCACATGGGGCAGTCCTCCTGGTGGGGGCATAAGAGGCTAAGGGACAAATCTGGCATGGCAGTTGTCCGGGTGTGATCATTGGGGGGGTGGGTCATGGAGGTAGTGGCAGCAGCAAATAGGGCCAATGTCTGGTGGGGGTTAGGGCTGCGAAAGACTAGTGGGGTGGAGGGGGAACAAAAACAGGGAACAGGTGGGGCATTTCTGGGGGGCACAGAGGGGATGGAAAAGGGAGAGGCCTTGGCCACATTAAAGACTCCCAGGACCGGCCATTCCCAACTTTCAGTGGAGCTGGGATTTCACCCCCCATATTTACAATCTTCTAGAGGGAAAACTGTAAGCCCTTCTAGTCTCCTGGGCGGATTAAAGCTCCCCGCACCCCCCCATCACCCCACTGCAGTGGGCAGCTCAGAGGTAAATGGGGAGGGTTTGAGGCTGCCCTGATACGTGACAGCAGAGGTGCCGTGGCTCGAACAAACTGTGCAGCTGGGAGCGTGCCGGCACTCCACAATCGCCCACTAAAGCTGCTCTAAGCTCAGCGTGACACAAGACCATAAAGCAAAGAGGGAACCCATTCCTCCCCGGTTCTGGCATAGGCAGCCTCCCCTGATAAATGGAGATCAACTAAGCATCTTGGGGATAGATACAACAGCCTGGAGTTATCTGGCACCAGGCAGAGAAAGAGCAGACAAGTGAATGGGACAATACAAAGGACAGGGAAGGGAAACTGAGGCATGGAGCAGAGACATGACCTGCGAGAGGTCACCCAGCAGACCACCACCAGAACTGGGAACAGGACCCACAACTTTAGAGCCCCAGATCAGTGCTCTGTTTCCCAGCCTACACCCCCTATGACTGTGATGATAACATCTACCCTCTTGGCACCAAGTGGTGCGGTGGACAGACAAAAGCCCCGCAAACAAGTCTCCCCCTCTGCATGGCTTCAGACTAGAGGTGCCAGGAGGGAGCTTTCTGGCAGACACTGGAGAGCCACTCACGAGCTTTTAATCTTTGGTTCAGGCCACCAACAACCACCATGGGAAACTCCTCAACAAAATCCGCCCATGAAACCGAGCGTGTTTCTAGCAGGGGCCAGAGCCGCAGCACTCTCCCAAAACCTCTTCACACTTTGTCCACCAAAATCTTACCCCTGAAAAACCCCTCAGATGTTCCTGTCTGACAAAGCAAAGTGCAAAGACCCAGGCAGAGCATTATAACCCTCAAATTGGCCATGACACCACCCCAACTTATGTTGCTCGCTCAGCATAACCCTGCCTCCTCACTTCAGACAGCTGTGTCCTACCTTGTTTGCTAAACAGGCAATGCTGATTTCAAAAGGAATCAGGCTGGGGGGCTGCATGTGTGTGTCTGACGAGAATATTTCTGTGAATGACTTGTTTGTCATTACAAAGCGTGTTGATAATATGGCCTTGTCGGTTTTCCACTAGTGCATGCTGACCTTGCCAGTCTGTATTTTTAACTGTGTTGCAAAGTGACTCTTGTGTGTTGCTTTTTTGCTAGTGGATAATGTTATAGGCTTGCCTGAGGAAGTGAACTCATGAAGATGGTCCACGGGGTGAAGCCCAGAGACAATGGGGTGTGCATCCCTCGAATACGACTGGGTATGCTAGAATCTTTCAGGAACTGCTTATATGCATGTATATTTGCAAAATTCAGGGGGCAGAGTTAAGGCTGTGTGGGAGGAATGCAAGAGGGGGGAAAGGATTGGATGGAGAGCGGGTGGGGTGGGGCAGGCACTGGGTTACTTACCTGTCCACTTCCAGAGTCAGTAGCATAAAGGTATTGAATTTTAAGCAATGTTACTCTGGGGAGGTCCACCAGCCCACACTTCCAGCCCTAACTCTTTCTTGAGTTAAGTGGCACAGTCAAAGCCAGGAAGCCAGGCTGGATGGACCATTGGGGTGAGCCAGTCTGGCCTTTCCTAGGCTGAATGAAGTTTTCTGTTTGGAAACACTTGCCCGTGGTTTGCTCACCCCACAGCCAGCAAAATGCCCTCTCATCCCGAGCCCATCTGCAATGCTGCTCCCTCCCCCAGCAGAAACGCTCCCTCTCTGGATCTCCTCACACCACCCATTCTTGGCCCATGCCCCACAGACTATCCTGCCTGCTCTGAACAGTCCACAGGGCGATTTGCAACGTGTTCCTGAGACAGCCGGGGGAACAGGGATAAGCCACATTCCGGGCTGCACCAGGATGAGAGATGATTCAGAAATATTTGAGTCCCAGGGCTGTGCGTGAGGGTGTCTGACTCCTCCACGGCAACCACAGCTGCTGAGCACCGCTTCACTTTTCCTGAATTGACTGCACAGCAGTCCTGTATGGCGAGGCAGGTCATGCACCCTATCTCACAGAGAGAAAGCAGGGCCTTGAGAGCAGTTTGGCCAAGGCTGCACTGAAAGCCTGTGGCAGAACTCGGAACTGAACCCAGGTCTCCCATCGCAGTGCCCTGACCCCTACACTGTCCTTCCTCAACCCAATCACCACTCGCTCCCTGGGTGAGAAACAGACCAGGACAGAGCCGGCCCCATGCTGCTCCCCAGGTGCCTCTCCTTTGGGGGGCAGATGCTGGAGTAGCACCTGGCCCCCGGGCAACACCACCACAACACTGTCCTCCCCTGTGCCTCTGCCTGGCCCTGGCAAAGATGATGGCCGCATAATAGCAGGTAGGCAGGACATAGCAGCTAGGACAATGAAACATCCCGCAGCTCCCTCAATGATGAGGCTGTTGGGGAAGCAGGACACTGGGCATCTCCCTGCCCTTCCAGGGGAAACCCACACCTTGCTCTGTGCCTACCAGCCAAAGCACAGCACTGACACAACCTGCCCTGGCTGGAGCTGAGGAGGCAGTAGCATCTCTGGAACAGCATGCTGGCTGTGCCAGGACACAGCTAATGAAGTGCAGCATGACCCATGATGCAGCAGGGCCAGGAGACCTGTGATCCAGTCACAACTATCCCACTGAGCCATCTGGGGAGGCTGCATACCCATGCCTCAGTCTCCTCCACCTGGTAAAGAGAGGCTAGTAACACACACTGCCCTTGTGAGGTGCTCTGGGAGCAACAGCCAAGACAGGCTGGGTGTTGTTGACATGAGTGACTTTAGACCAGGCGTGGCCAAACTGCAGCTCAGCAGCCACATGTGGCTCTTGAATGAAAAACTGTGGCTCCTGCAAGAACGTCAGCAAATCAATTTAGGAAAGCAGCCCCAGCCTAGAAGTTCCGGAGGGGGTCGGGATGGTTGGGAGAAGTGTGCCATGGTCAGGATTTTAAAAAACTCACCACTAGCGTGCAGTCTTCTACATCAAGCAGCAGCTAAATTTTTACTGTATAGACCTAATTTTCAAGGTAACCTTAAGTAATTATTAGAATCTAACATTAGTAGGATTGATATTTGTCCTCTTTTTACAATAAAATGAAAGTGTGCAATGAATTTTAAACTTAGTAATTTTGGAATAAGTAAAAGTATATGGCCATGGACCTCATTGTGGCTCTCAAAGGTTTAATAATCAACTTGTGTGGCTCTTGAGTTCCATAAGTTTCGCCATCCCTGCTTTAGACCAATCACTGGATTGTCCAGCTGTGTCATCAGCCCCATTGGCCGCCCCCTTCTGGCACTGCTCAACTTCCACTCGGACTGGAAGCTCCTTGGAAGAGAAGCCGATGTCTCGGTCTGTGTTTGTGCAGCACCCGGTGCAGAGGGTTCCTGGACTGTGTCAGGAGGCTAGTTGCCACCACACTAAAAATTAACAATAATAAGCCACAACTTCTCTCTGTGGAGGCCCACTTTATGCTTCTCTTTCAATATCACCATGCCCTCTGGATGGTTCGTCCAGTGCAAGTCAGATAGAAAACAGGCCCAACACGGCTCTTTGCTGCCCCTGGGCAATCCATGAGGGTCATTGGGTGCAAAGAAGAGAAGAATTCAGCCTGCTAGTCAGTGCTGGGCAGAAGTTAACAAGGGCGAGGCAGCCCTGCCTCACTCTCACCACACCCGGGTGTTAAGCAATCTTATTTCCCCTTTGAGGTTGATCCTCCTGGCTTTTCCCCAGAGGAATTACAGCATTGCAACCCAGACACCTTGTGCAACGGCTTCCCCAGGGTGATGTCAGTTTCCCAGAGCAATTATGGAGCCATTGTGCATCTTCCAGACTCACTCCATCAGCCTGCATCCGTGTCAGCCAATCGGCTGCGCTGGGACACAGTTGATGAGGTACAGCATGACCCATGATATAGCTGGGCCAAGACACCTGTGATCTAGTCCCAGCTTTTCCACTGAATCTCCTAGGCAGGCTGTGTCCCTGTGCCTCAGTTTCCTCAACATGGTAAAAGGGGGCTAGCAACACACACCACCCTCAGGCAGTCTGGGAGCGACAGCTGAGATGGGCTGTCCTGAGCACCCATGAGGGTGACAAAAACCTCTGGACCTGGACTCCTGTGGGTCTGGAGTGGATTCTGCTCCCCCAGATCAGGCCAGGTCACTCCAGCCAAGGCAGCTTTCACATCACTTTAGGCCAGGGGTCTCAAACTCAAATCACCACAAGGGCCGCATGAGGACTAGTAGAGGGCCACACAGGGGCGTTGCTGCTCCAGGTCCCGCCCCTGGCCGCGGACAGGGCCGGAAGCTGCCTCATGCCGCCGTGGGCAGCTGGGCCCCACATCCCTGGCTGGGGACGGGGATGGAAGTGGCCGCAGGTGGCTGAGTCCTGCATCCCCAGCTGGGGACAGGGACGGAGCAGCTGCCGCTGCTGCGGGCTGCCAAGCCCCAGATCCCTGGCTGGGGACGGGGCTGCCGCAGCTGCGGGTGGCTGGGCCCCAGATTCCCCACTGGGGATGGGGATGCCGCGGCCGCGGGTGGCTTGGCCCCGGATCTCTAGCCCACTGGGCCAGAGACGGGGGGGGGCTGCCAGACCCAGGGCCCTGGTGCCGGGATTCGGGGCATGTTCCCTGGGTGCCCAGCACCAGCGACGCCCCTGGGGCCACATGAGTATGATAGCTCAAGGGCTGCACCACTGAAACCTTTCCATACAATGATATTGCAAATATCTGTAATGATCATGTCATCGAGGGCTACAGGAACTAGCTCTAGGGGCTGCATGTGGCCCATGGGCCATGTGTTTGAGACCCCTGCTTGAGACTAAGAAGAAAATTCCCCCCTGCTTCAGTTGGAAGGCCCATGGCTGTGACTGCCTCAAAGCTCAACCTTCAAAATGCCTGAACTGGAATGCCTGCTGAAACCACGGCCTCTTTTCCCAGTGCATCGCCTCCCTCAACTCCTGCCATCAGGCTGTCCCAAAGGTGCAGGGAGGGGCTCCATGATCCAACCAGGAAGGTGCAGGGTGGGGCCATAGGTGCCTGCAGTTGGCTCTTGCAGGCCCAAGGACCGATGGCTGCCCGCTGGGAGGCTAGCTGGGAGCCAGGATTCCCGGGATCTGGTTCCGCCTTGTGCTTGGGGAGCATAGTTTAGTAGTTACAGCAGGCACCCAGGAGCCAGGACTCCTGGGTTCCAGTACCAAGGAAGGTAACATCTATATGCTCATGAAACCTTCTTTCTCTACTGGGCACAGTTGGGAGGGGGCAACTTTGTGGGTGTTGCTCAGTGAATCAAATCACCCGAGTCTCTTGCCACAACCCCTGCCAGAGGGAAGCCATTGCACAAGGGCCGAAGACAGAGCCAGATGCCCTACTTTGCTGGAAATAATGCTGTGCCCTCACTGCCTGAAATCCGCTCTCAGGGCTGCAAAGCTAGGAAATCTCTGGGCCATTCACATGGAGATGGGCTGGCCCCAGCCTCCAGCCCACTCCCAGTCAACATACACCCCGCATCAGTTAGCGCGAGACAGGCCTGTGCTGGGAAAGCAGGATCCTCTCAGGCGCAAAGCATGAACTGGAGCCTTTCCTCTGAGCTCTGGCAGCACCTGCTCTTCTGTCCCGCAGAACAGCACCCATGGGAATGTGTGTCCACATGGCAGATTGAGGGCTCAGCTCCCTTTGCAGCACCAGCCTGGCACATGAGAGACCTCTGTGCTGCGGTGTGTACATGGGAAGCCTGGGGAGAGGCTAGTGTTGCTGCTAAGGAAGGAAGCCCATAAATGTTGCCTGGTGTGGAGATGGCAGTCACTCCCTAGGATGCAGGGGATCACAGCACCTGGAGGATCCTCCCTCCACAGCTTCCAACCCTCCAAAACCCCAACAAGATGAAAACTAGCTCACGATTTGAGAACCAGGAGCAACCCAGCCACATGGAGGCTGTGATGAAGTGAGACCCCTGGCTTCATCCTCTGATTTTTTCATTACACGCCAGGTCTGCTATCCTGGGCCCAATCCAATGCCCCATGAAATCAACAGAGTGAACACCTTCGATCAGGCCCCATTTCCTTTTACAGTTCAATCCCATGGCAGTGTGCATGTCTGCTCAGTGGTAGACACAAACAGACATGCAAACACCCCTGAACATCGATCAGTCACTTGCGTACTGGAGCAGGTGGTGTGGGGGTCATTTGTCTCTGAGGATTAATTGCATAGGCCCATGGCACAGTTGTTAGCCAAACAAATCCTCCCACCCCCAAGACCCAAACCGACAAGCCAACACTCCAACGATCATGCTCGGTGGCTTGTTTTGAAACTGAATCCCTCAGGTCTGTCTTTTAGCCTATCAGCTCCTTCCAGGTTTGTGCAGCACCTGGCACAATGGGGCCCAGTATGGTTGTGGGCTCTACAGAGATCCTCGCTACTCGTTTTTAATGTCACAATAATTTTAGGGGAAGGCAGGAGGGGATGAGGGAAATGTTGCAGGTGTCCAGCAGTGGAGACTGACTCACTGAATCTTTAACTGAAAAATGAATTTAGACTGACTTGATTGCACACAGCCAGGGCATCAATTATTGGACCAGGAACCAGCCACAAAGGAATGATTTGGGTGGGCACTGAAGAAGTCGATGTTGCAAACAGTCTTGTTTAGTCTTGTCATGAACTATCCGGATCATGAGGGTCAACCACTACATTGGGGACACTTCCTGATCGAGGGACACTGAAGACAGCAGAGAGACCAAAGCAATAATACAACTACAGTTGTTCATAGGGGCAAAATTTTACCCACTGGAGCCTTCTGTCAGCATCCCTATGAAACAATCTCACGCTTCCGTGCACCAACGGCATTCGATCAGCTCTCTCCCCTCGGTGCTGCCAGGTAGGGAAGGCCCAGATCACAGTGTCAGCTTCTCACCCTGTGCCCAGCTGTGACCTTCGTAACAGCTGCTCATGGGCGACTGAACAAAACAGAATCATTGCTCACCCTCAACTAAACCCTGCTGCAAGATGCACGGGTACTTGTTAACCCCCTACCAAGGCCAACGATCCCTTGCAGTCATTACAAAAACCCTACCATTCTGTAAGTGCTAACCCCAGGGTCCTGGCCAAACCATTCAAGTTTTGCTCCCCTGGTGGGTTTCACTTGCAGACCTTTTCCTTCACTCCCCACCCCAAAGAAAAACACCTGCACCCCCAAATCCTATTGAGCAGTGTTAGTCCACAAAAGTAGCTGAATTTTGATGGTGGATAAATGTTTGGTGTTAGAGAGACCAGAGGGTACGAGGAATGGATGCATGATGGACAGATGGTCTAGACCAGTGGTTCTCAACATTTTCTCTTCTGTGGCACACCGTGCTACCTTTAATTAATTTGAGGCACACCACCATACAGTTTCCAAATGATCTCATGAATATTCACGAGCCAATGAGCCAATCCAGAGCTCTTTGAGTAGTTTTTCAAAAAGTTTTGTGGCACACCTGCTCACGCCTGATGGCACACCTGTGTTCCGTGGCACACCGGTTGGGAAACATTGGTCTAGGCCAGTGGTTTTCAAATTTAGAGTCGGGACTCAGTACTGGATCGCAGACCTTCAGGTGCTGGGTCATGGCACCCAATGCTGACAATACCAAAAGACTGGGATGCATTGCTCAAAGATGTAGTTGTTGGATCATAGGCATAAATGATTTCTTTCAACTGGGTCCCAAGAAAAAAAGTTTGTAAACCACTGGTCTAGCCAGATTTTAGTAGAACTCGTTCGAGAAATGCAAGGTCTGATTACTGACTGATCCATATAAAATTACAAACGGAGGTAATGGCCATGCAAGGTCACAACAGTGAGAGCAGAACAGCACAGCAAGAGGAAGTGAGCTCTCTTGCAAAGGGAACAGAGTAGTCAGGCATCTCACACAGAACCCAGTCCAGTTGCAGGAGCACCTAGGTCAAGGGCTGGCAACACAAAGATAAGAGCCATTTTAAAAAATTCCTTCAATAACCAAGTGTTTTGAGAGCCACAATGGGTGTATCCTCCTGGTGGGAGCTGGGCGAAGCTGGGCCAGGGTGCCTGTTGCTGGGTCCCCTGGCAGGGGGAACCTGGAGCCAGGAGCAGGGCACCCACAGGGTTCCCTGATTGCGGGGGCAGCCAAAGAGCTGCAGGTTGCAGACCCCTGGCTTAGGTATCCCGGCAGGTGGTGGGTCCCACACCACCCTCCTTCCCTGTGCTGCTCCTTTCCAAGCCACTGATATTCTGCAGGATGAGCTCCCGTTCCCCACTTTCCCTAGGCTGAAAGATGTGCGCTGGGCCTTTAAAAGCAAACTCCAATGAGGCCAGCTGGGGACGCTGCCAGCCTGGAAACTGCTGCATACTGGAAAGTGGTTGGCGCAGATCAGCTGAGAGGCAAACCAAAAGTCATCTGGGGAAGCCGGAATCCTGCCCCCTCACTTGCCTGTGCCCCAGAGCTGGAGCCTGAAGCATCACATCCTGCCATGGGCAGCTCTAGGGTGACACCAACTGCTTGGGCGCAGTTGGGATCCTGCTGCATGATCTTGTGACCTGAGCAACACAGGATGCACCTTTGGGTGCTGCAGGCCTTGATATGGAGGCCTTTATGAGGCAACAAGCAGGCTTAAAAACACCCCCGTCTGAGCCTGGGGGCAGCCGAAGGAGGGGGTGGAGGCATGCGAAGCACTCTACAGCACTGCTGGATGGGTTAGAGAGTGGGGCTGGGGGTCCCAGCAGATGCCCTGGCTCCACCCTTAAGGCCTCTCCCACTATCTAGCCCCCTCGTTGCCACGTACCCCTGGCCTGCAGCCCCCTCCCCCTGCCAGCACCAGCCTGGTTCTGAGCCCCACATATTTCAGGAGCCACCATCTGGGCCTTCCCCAGGGGCCTGCAGCCAGAGGGGGGGCAGGAGCCTGATGGGGGGTGTCCCAGGGAGTGAAGCACTTAGCCAGCTACCCTCCCCCATCCCTCCAGGCACTAGATCTGCCTGACCCAGCTCCCCAGGAGCCAGTTTCTTGCTCAAACAGCTGGCTGAGTCTTCCCCACAGCCGAGGGCTCAGATGGTGGCTGGGCGCAGGCTGGGGGTGCTGGGGCTCTCCTTGCCCCGGCCCCCAGTAATTTGCCCAAAGCCCCCAGACTGGGAGCTGGCATCCTAAGTACAACTGGCGGGGCACCGCCAAACAAAGGGGCGAAGGAGATGTGGGGAGCTGCGGTCAGAGGCTGTGTCTACCTCAGAGCTCGCCCATGGTCCTGCCCCCCAGCCTGCCCCACACGGCCTGGCTCAGGGGTCGCTCAGAGGAAGGGCTAATGCCAGGAAAAGTGACTTACCCCAGGGCCCGGGGGCTAGCTTTTACACTCCCCTCCCACCCTCGGCCCCAGACAGACCAGTGAGGCGTGTGCCCTCTCCCCCACCCAGCCTGGCTCCAACTGCTTTATAATGGGCGCTTGCGCGGCACGGGCAGGGAAACTGAGGCACGGCGCAAGGCGCCCGGATGCACTGACTCCCGGGCTCTGCGCTAACCACTGACCCACCCTGCCGCCAAGAGCCAGGACGAGACCCCAACCCGCCCGGGGCTCGCCCCTCACCTCGGCGGCGCTGGGGACAGGCTCGGTCCGGCCGCGCCACCTGCTCCGGGCGAGCCCCCTCGGGGCGGCGTCCCGGCTCCGCTGGTCCCGGCGGCGGCTGCTGGCTCCTGCCCGGGGCAAGGGGAGGGCGGGCAGCGGCCACGGGCGGGGCGGGGCGGGGCGGCCCGGCTCCCTCCCGGCACTTAAAGGGGCGCCGCCCGGCCCGGCTGGGTGAGGCTCGGCGCTGCAGAGTGGGGCCCCTTCCCCACGTGCCCCCGTCTGCACCCCGCACTCCTGCCCTTTGCCCACCCCCAGCGTGCCCTCCCTCTGCAGCCAGCCCGTGCCTCTGGCCCCTGCCCCTCTGGAGTCACCCCAGGGCCGTACCCCCTTCCCGCCCCGCCCGGCCCAGCGAGCCCGGAGTGCCCCCTCCAGTCCCGGGGCCCTCCACAGGGGCCATCGGCCTTCAGGCTGCTTCCGTCCAGGTGGGCTAGATCCAGGCCTGATCCAGGGGCGGATGCTGTACCCCGAGGGGTGGGTTCCTATTGCAAGCAGGCGGTGGTGCGCCCACCCACCTCTAAAACCCCTCACCCAGCCTATGGGGAGGTGGCACTGGACCCTCTTTCAAAAGATTTCTTGGGACAACTAAGGAAAAAACCAGGGATTCGGAAGGGGACACCAAGCAGAGAACCCTGGCCCCGAGGGGTGTGTCGTAGGCAAATACTCCAGCCCATGGAGAGGCTGTGGATTTGAGCCCCTTCCACTAGCAGCTGCAGACTGGACATAGGGAATTAACACGCTCTGCCCAGGCCAGGCAGTGCAGGCAGGGCTGCTGGGACAGACGGGCACCAGCCAGTTGGGAACAAGGCAGGGGCATCGCTGGCCTGGGGAGGGAGCTGGGGCACCGGCCCAGGCCCCACCGCTGGCCCGCAGGCCCCGCCCCCTGGCCACAGGCCCCTGCCCCCTGGCCGGGGACAGGGCCAGAAGCCCCCACACCGCCACGGGGGGCTAGACCCTGAATCCCCGGCTGGGGATGGGGCTGGAAGTGGCCGCTGGCAGCAGGGTCCTGCATCCCTGGCCGGGGACGGGGCCACCACTACAGCGGGCAGCCAGGCCCAGACTCCCTGCCATGGCTGCAGGCAGCCAGGCCCCAGATCCCTGGCCAGGGACGGGGCTGCCACGGCCCCCGGCAGCTGGGCCCCGGATCTCCGGCCCAATTGGGCTGGAAATCCAGGGCACCGGTGGCGGTGGGATTCAGGGCACATGCCCCGGGTGCCCAGCACCAGTGACGCCTCTGGACCAAGGGGCAGCAAGGACATTTCACCTGAAAATCTGCTTACCCCACTCAGGTATGCTCCTTGCTGCCTGTCAGGTCCCTTGATATTCAGGTGGCTGCATGGCTCAGGCCTAAAGCCAGGCATGCAATGTTTCCACATCCTTTCCATAGCTTGGAGCCTCACCGATTGGGGGAGAGTAGGGAGCTGCTCTCGCACCACCAGAGGATGGAGATTGAGGACAGCTTTCCACACCGAAATGTCGGCAAATGAGAAATCTCCCATTTATTGGCAGACACCAGGAGCTCACTCCCATTTCCTCTGGTAGCTCCTGCACTGGCTAGTAGTTGACAGGGGGAGGGCGGGGGATTAAACCAGTGGTCTACAGAGGTTAAGGCATCAGCTATGTACTGACATGCCAGGGCTGCCCTGTGGCAAGCAAAGCTCACTTGTATCCTCTGTTGTGCAGGCAAGAGTGTGTTCCCCACTGGGGTCCATAGGGGCAGAGCAAGGTTGTGCAAATGTGATACCAAGCTAGAGATCGTGGTTACTCAGGGGTATTGTCCATTCCGCAGAGAGGGGCATCAGTTATTGGAATCCATGAACCTCCTCCGCTCGGCTGCATCCCAGCTGCCTGGCTGTGTCCCAGCTGAAGGAAAACAAGATTCTTTTGATGCTTCCAATTTTCCACCCGGCACTGCCAAGAATAGCAAGTGCTGCGGCCGCTGCTGCACTCTCCTCACCTTTCCATGTGTCACATCAAGACCTTGCCACTCACCCCATAGCCATGGGCATCTCCATGCTGGCACGGAGCTCCAAGGAAATCCCAGGCCCAGGGACAGGAAAACCGAGCCAGGGTCAGGGTGACAACAGCTGGCCTCTCACTCAAGGGGTCTGTAGCAGGCTTCATCTGCAGGGCTCTCAGACCAGGTGCTCAGCTGGAGCTAACCAAGAAGCAAGCATGGGATGATTGTGGCTTTGCAGCTCCTGGGATGGCACCTGCCTGTCCGCTCTGGCACTCCCAGATCAACACCAGTCATGATGCGAACTGCCCAGGGAATTGGAGCTGTAATGATGGGGAAGGACAGAGGTGCGCTTTCCACACAGCATCCCAGGGCTCCTGGCTCCCAGCAGATGGAAGGATGGGATGTGAGTTACTTCTGATTTGCCATGTTATTTGAACAGATGTGTTCATGTTGGCAGGCATCCTGCCCAGCCCAGCACTTTGGGTCTGGGGTGGCCAGCATGGGGAACACTGGCTATGTTTAGACTGCAGTCTGGTGCATGACGCATCCCCAGCTGAAGGTCTCGGCCCTCCTCAGAAGCTTCTCAGGGGAGAGCCCAAGGCCACAGCTGAGCAAATATGTCCCTTGGATTTCTCCCTAGCACCCTTAAAGGGCCATGAAACCCATGCTAAGGGCAGCTTTCCCATGGCACCACCACTACAGTCCAGCATGGATCAGCCCAAGGCATGGCTGGCCCCCTATTCGGGAGAGCCTTGCTTTGAACCATCTCCTCACTCCCAGTCCCTGCCACAGGGCTGTGTATCAACTGCCCTTCTTCCAACACAGCCCAGGACTGCTCTCCTCTAGGGTGAAAGGAGGAAGCATCTTCAGCCTCCTTCTGCATAGCAAGTGCTCCCAAAATATCCCTGTTGCAATCAGCAGCACCCTGTCCAGGTTTGCAGAGCTCTGAGCACACTGGGTTTGTACAGCTCCAAGTACAATGGGATTCTGGAGACAAGATATCCTAGATGCTATAACAATGTAGGTGGATAAGTGAAACCAGGTGCATTGTGCAAGTCCTGGTCACAAAGATCTAACCAGACAACACAAAACCAGCGTGGAAGAGATGGGGTGTCACATTATCTCCCCCAGCTTGCACTTGACAGTCATGCATCACACAGCCTCAAGGGGGTGAAAGACTCCCAAAGGCATGACCATGTGTGCAACCAAGAGAACCACAGGTGTGTGGAAGTTTTGCAGCTGAACTGAAAAATGAATGAAAGGAACAGCCTGCCTCATGCAACTGTCTTCCCAGGAAAAAATAAAATATAATCCAAGTGCCAGGCATGAGCCGAGTGGGCAAGAAAGAAAGAATCATTCATTAGGTCTGGGCAAAAATTCTCCATCCAAACTGTTTGCCACCAGTAATTTTTTTAACAAAACCAGAAGTTTCCCCTCAAATTTTGTCAAAACTGTCCACATTTTCCCCATTCACCCTGCAAAGTGCAGTCATTTGAGTTTTAAGCAATGACAGCAGCAGGGCCGTCCCTAGGGGGGAGCAGGGCCCAGGGCAAATCAGTTTGTGCGGGGCCCCCTCATTTTAAACTTTGCAGCAGTATCATAATTTTTCTTTAATAAAATCATAAATTTGTAGTCTTCAGGCTAAAAAGTTGTAGAAAAAAGCAGAAAAACATGACCTGACTTTATCTTAAAGGCTCAAAACCCAGAAGTCAGAGAAAAGAGCTCCCCCCCATTTATTATTTCTTTAAACATCTCTTTATTTTTAAGTGAGTTTTAATGATATATTTAAGCCAGACTTGTGACTATTTTTGATGTTTAGGGTAGGCAATACTGAATATGTCATGGTGATGTTTCATCAACCTCACAGCCAAGTGGACAGGAGCATCTGGAGGTACTCTTCTTTGTGGTTCTGGTTTTCTGTTCAAGATGGGCACACGCTTTTACAAGTTTAATAATTTTTCTTAGATCAAGTTTTTGTTAAATTGAAAATTCAGAGAGAGGGAAGCTATTTTTGGATGATATCAAGAAATAAATTCAGGTCCTTTCTCACCTTAAAGCACTGGATTCCAGTTGTCTAATGTATGTTATTTCCTTTATGCTGCCTGACTCTCTCCTTTTCCATCTTATTTTAATATATGTATTCATACATTCCTCATTGCTTTGCAGGTGATCTAAGTAATGACACTCAGGTACTGCTTGGAGATGAGAGGAAGAAACAAGGGACCTTTGGCCTCCTCTCAGATACCCTGATGTAAAACAAACAAGGAGTCTTGTGGCACTTTTAAAAGCTAACGAATAAATACATTTGGATTCCTTGTTTGTTTTGCTAAACTAGACCCATATGGCCACAGTTGCTTTCCTCTTTGCCATGCTTTGGGACCGGTGGTCTGACTGCAATCAGTGACAACGGGGCTTATTTACAGTGCAGAAGGAAGGACAAAAAACTTCTTTAATGTGTTGATTGATGGCCATTAACCCTAAAAACCCAGTATTTCCATATGAGGGCTAGCCTGGGGTCTTCTCTCTCAGGTATAATAGATCATTATCTGCACAGAGTGAAGTTTGCTCAAAAAGACATCCCTGAAGACTGAAAAGTCTGGTTAAATGTAGAAGGAAAAAAGTTCTTTAATATCTGAGAATACTTTCTGGAGATGCTGATGTAAATTCAAAGAGAAGGTCCTGTTTTGTAAAGGTTGGGGATGTGACATTCTCCTAACTTTGTCCCCATTTTGCTTAAGTTTTTTCCATAAGTTTTATCTCAACACTGGCCCTTTCTCTTCCCCTCAGGGAGCAGTTGTGGGAAGGTGGCTACTTAAGTGAAGAGTTCCTGTAACCAAACGCTGCCTGTCCCAATTCCCTTCCCTGACCAGCCGGAGCTGCTCCCTAGTCCCACAGCTTGAAAAAGCTCCCTGCTTCCTTACTCCAGCCGGCTGCGTGGGATCCCCCAAAAGCGCGAGGCCCCCCAAAGCATGGGGCCTAATGCGGTTACCCCTCCTGCCCCCTTTTAAGGACGGCCCTGGACAGCAGAGGTGGGTTTTGACAAGAAAATGAAAATGAAGAAAAATTTTAAAGAAAATGAGCAACCCCCCATTCCCACCAAAAGAGTTTCAGAGGATTTTTTTTTCCTGGCAGGAAAACTGTATTCTTTTCCCAACTGGCTCTGATTGTTCTGGCCTACTCAGGGCGCTGGCAAACTATAAGTGAAGGGAGGTGTGCTCACCCCCTGGGGCATGGGCGGCTCCAAAAGGGGAGGATTTCAAGGCAAGCCAGAGTGTTTTGCCACCTGTAAGATTAGAAGAAACCCGCCACGTGCTGTGCTGGCTTCTGCTTCCTGCTATTTCTACTGCCCAGCGGATCCACGACCGAGATGTTTAGATGTGCTCACCTTGCCCCTGTGATCCAGACCTGACAACTGCCGGCTTTGTCCTGCAGAGAAGCCTTCGGGACCTTGAGAGTGAAAGGCCACAGCTGTGTCACCTGCAGTGTTTCTGGATGACTGGACAGGAAGTTCTGGGAGGAGATTAGGGAGCTGTGTGTCTTAGCTATCTGGCACTGCAGTGGGATTTGGGGTGTGTGCCAGCAGTGCTCTCTGCGTGTCGCTGGCTGTGCCAGATGGCCAGGACACCTGGCATGTCGGCAGGTGAGGGACATTATCGCTTTTCCTCACCCAGTCGCCCACATCCTCCTGCCCTATCTTATTTGTTTGAAAAAGGTGTGGTCGAGGTGTGTGAAACTGCTGGCCCAGGGTGGAGCATGCATGCCAGATCCACCCTGGGACACAGACCCAGTCCTGGCTTCTGGCTGGGGAGTAGCTAACCAATCTTTCTGGGACTACACAGCCCTAGCAAGGGCTGCCTTAGGGAGACCTCTGGTGGTAACAAGGGGCTGCCCAGGTGAGCCCGGGAAAACCACACATCCATCTATCCAGCATCCTCCTCTCCTCCATGCCTTGTGCTCCCCCATTGGTCTGTCTGTCAGCTGTGTTGCCTCTTGCCTTGGGCTGTGAGCTGTTTCTTACACGTGGTGTCCAGTGCCTGGCACCATTGGGGCTTGGCCCATGTCCCCTGAGCATTGCGGCCGTGTAGAGAAACAACTTCTCATCTGTTCCCCCCAGTGCTGTACATGCCAGGCCTGACCACCTGCATCCAGGGGCAGTGTGGCCAAAATTGACAAGGGTGAGCCACTCCTCTTGGCCGCACCCTGGACACCACTCTGAGCACCTGCCTGCATCTTGTTTAATCAGCCCCATTTTGCCTGCCCCCAGGGCACAGCGAGGGTGGGGTGCTCCAGGATCCAAAGGCTGTAGTCCCATCCAGGGGCTGTGCGTACTGCCCAAAGGGAGCCAAGGATGCAGGGGCTCCCTACAGTCTTTGACGCAGTTCCTTGTAAGCTGAGAAGCCTCAGAGCAAAACAAACCCAGCGAGGTTCAGCCTTGTCACAGGTCAGTGCGCCCGCTCTGGGCTCAAGGGTCATTTCCACTCCATTACCCAGGTGGGATGGAGGTGCTGATGGCATAGACCCAGAGCTGCCTGCCATACTGTTGGATGCAGCCCAGCCTGAGATCTGATGACAATTGTGTCTGTAATCCCCGTAACATTAGTGCTCCTGTGGGAACGTCCAGCCATTGGCTCACCTGGACATGGCAACCTGCTGAGACCCAGTGGCTACAGATGTGGATGGGAATCTCTCCAACTAAGCGGGGTGCGACAGGGAGGGAAGAGTTAAGGGCTCCACCCTGAACTCAGCAGACACTGCTGCTTGTCCAGAGGTAGTGGAGAACATCTGCAGGCCAGCCGGTTGTGGGGTTGTCATGCCACGCCTGGTGTGTCAGCACAGGCCTGGGCAACACTGGGGCAAGGGGCGAGTGAGTTATTAATCACCACGGCACACCCTCCAAAGAGCTCCCTGGGGAGGACATAGTCTTCCAATAGGGAAACTGAGGTGGGGGAGAGGAAGTGACTCGATCAGTATCATAACGAGTCAGCAGCAACCAGGAAAGTAACCCAAGAGTCCTGTTCCCTAGTGCCCTGCGCCAACTGTTAGGTACGCCTTTCCTTCCAAAGTTAGGACCAGAATTCAGTTGTCCTGGCCTGACTCCCAGGTCCCCTACTCTAACCACTAGACTCCACTCCCCTACTCAAGCTGGGACTGGAACCTAGGAGTCATGTTTTCCAGTCTTCTGTGCTAACCACTGGATTGCACTGCTTCCCAGAATTGGGGACTGAAACCAGGTGTCCTGGCTCTCAGAGCTGGGCTGACATCTAACTGCTAGACATCACTGCCCCACACTGACAGACTCCCAGAGGACCCGCACAGGTATTGAATCTGTTCAGTGGCAGTTCATATACACATGCAGAAGGGTGGGGGGAGGGCCCTTGGCTGGCGGGGGGGGGGGGTGAGCTGGGCACGCAGTCTTGTAAATGTGTTGGTGTGGGGGGGAATAACACTCCAGGAGAGCATGGGGGGGTAGAGACTGGGGAAGCACTGGGGGTGGGGGGGTTCAGGCCAGGGGAGCACTGGGGTACCTGGTAGCACTGGGAGGCAGGATACAGGCCTGGGGAGCACTGGTGGGGGGCCATGAACTGGGCACCCACTGTACAAAGTTCATTTCCCCTGAGCAGCCCAGGGAGCTGGAGGTGGCGGTGGCTCCTGCTGCTCCAGGTGCTGCTGCCCCAGGCTGAGGGGAACAGCAGCTGCATGGTGGGTGACCCCCCCCACAGAAGCTGGAACTGGGAGTTGGGGGGGGGCAGCAGTTGCAGCCCCCAGCTCAAAGTGGTTTCCATCAGATGCAGGGTTCACAGTTTGATTTAATGACTCAGCTGCACATGGGGCTGCAGAGAAATTCCCAGGAGCTGGCACAGAGCCTGCCCCTGCCCTATGGGCACCCAGGCCTAGCCTCATCTGCATGGAGACTTAGCACCCCCCACCCTGGCATGGTGCTCTACATTGGCACATTGCCCTGTCCTATACAGTCCCACCCCCTGGGAGGGGCTGTTCCACAGGGGGTCTGGCTTCTGGGAGAGCCTGGGGGGAACTGTTGGTGGGCTGCTTTGGCATAGACGAGGCCCTCTCTCACAGGGATGGCCAGCTCCCAGCACTCTGCACAGCCAGCCTACATTTGTCACTCCGTCTCCCCCCAGCTTTGCCCCTTCCCCAGCTGTGTGCAGCTTCCCCAAAAGGGGGGTGACACTGAGCAGACCAGAGGTGCTGCCCCTTAGAGGCACATGGGGTGCAGGTCTGGGACAGCAACGGGGGATGGAGTGGATTGGGTGGTGCCAGCACAACAGTGGGTGAGCCAATGTTTGGAAAGCAGGGGGCTGTGGGTCAGGAGTCGTGGCACCAGCAGCTCAGGGCCTAGATGCTCATTGAGGCTTTAGCTGAACCATTGGCAGGAGCCAGACACTGGACAAGGTAGCCCAGGCCAAATGACGCCCCTTTCTGCCAGCCTTGCCTAGCGGTGTAGCAACCACCCCCCAAGGTCTGTACTTGGCCCCAAGGCCCCATCCTCCCTGGCTGCCCCACAGAATCCTACAAGGGCTGTGCTGTGTTGCTGCACCGCTACCAACGACCGGGAAAAGCCTGGGGTCCCAGCATTAACACTAGTGACTGGGGACAACCCTGGTCCTAGCACTGCCACCAGCAACTGGGGCTAATGTGGGGCCCTGGCACTGTCACCAGTGAATGGGGACAGCATGGGATCCCAGAGGGGACAGTGCGGGGTCCAGGGACTGGCACCAGAGACAATGTGGGGTCCTGGGGGCAGGGGTGGGAAGTGCAGGGTCCTAGCACTGCCAGCAACTGGAGACAATGGGGGTTTTTGGCAGGAACGGGGGGGGGGGGTCCTGGCACCACCACCAGCAACAGAGGTCACATAGCCACCTCTGGATTGCTGGCTCTTCAAACAGCCGGACCTAGCTCCACATGCTCAGTGCCAGCCCTGCTCAGCTGCAATACTTGAGGAGCCAGGCCCTGCACCTGGCACAGCCATTGCGCGGATTCCTTTGCTGCTTAGGTCATCACGGGGGGTGGGGGGAAGGGGAGGTTGTTAGGGGAGGGGTGCTTGCCACATCCACTCCTCCTGCGCCAGCCCTTGTTTCCACAGCCCAGCTCCACCGATGGGTGCAGGCTGGGCTGCAGAGGAGAAAAACAAGCTCTGAAACTAACCAGAGAAAAAAGGAAATGTGAGCCTGAGAATGAAGCCACTGCC
Organism: Podocnemis expansa; assembly: GCA_007922195.1. Taxonomy (NCBI): domain Eukaryota; kingdom Metazoa; phylum Chordata; order Testudines; family Podocnemididae; genus Podocnemis; species Podocnemis expansa. The sequence continues at coordinate 6,232,851 of ML681978.1, forward strand.
TGCTAGGAAAGATCCCCCTGCTTCCTGCCCCCAGGACGAGGGTGCTGGTCATGCCCCACCTGGGGAGGAGAACAAGGACTGAGAATTGCCCCTTCTCTGGCATATCTCATGGAGCATTGCTCTGCCGTCTGCCCTGGAAGGAACTCAGAGTCTGGCATTCCCTAGTGGCCTGCGCAGGAGCAGTGGTCACCAGCACCCCCAGACAAATAAACCGAGGCCAGGGCAAAGACATGACTTGTTCAAAGACAGCGGGGGGGGGGGGTCCACCGGTGGGGCTAGGTACAGACGTCATGGAATCCTGACTCCCTGTGCTCTAGATCCTGCTTCCCGCTTGGCAGCTGTCAATAAAACTCAGCCTGCCTGGTCTAACCACTAGACCCCACTTCTCTGCCACCCCTGGAACAGACTCCAGAGTCCTGTTTAGAAGCTGCCCCACACTGTAACCATGAATGAGCTTTCCCTTCCCCGAGCTGAGAACACACCCTAGGATACAAACTCTGAGTCCACCATGCTCTAAACACTATATCAGGCTCGGCTCCCACCCAGATCCATGAAGAGAACCCAGGAGTCCTGACTCATATCAATACCTTCAGCCACAGCAGGCCCCTTCAAACTAATAGATGGATTTCCTTTTATTACTCTCCACCCAAGGTTAAACCCATCCCTTTATGAGGAAGTGAGGTGAATTGGAGTGAAGAGCAAAACTGACTTTGAGTCTTACAGAAAAGAAAAACCTTAGAACAGTGGTTCCCAACCTTTTTCAGGTTGGGGACCCCTTCTTAACAAAAAAAGTATTTGCAGCCCCCTGGCTGTTTATGTAATCCAGCCTGCACGGGCAGACTCTGGCCCCCATCACTCTGATGATACCATTGGGACAGCTGGCAAGCAGCGCTGCCGCCACCATGGCCCGCACTGCTGGGGAGCCGAGCCGCAGCAGCTGTGGCCCCCTGCCCTTGCCCCTGCCAGGGAGCCACCGCAGCCCCATCCCCCTGCCAGGTTTGGCCATGGGAGGGGAAAGGCAGCCCTGGCGGGGAGCATCGGGGCTGTAGCTGGATTCCAGCCCCAGTAGGGAGAGGCTCCACGGACCCGCTGCACCATGTCCACAGACCCCTGGGGGTCCCTGGACCACAAGCTGGGAACCACTGCCTTAGCAGATATTTAATGCAATAGGAGAAAGGAACTTTCACTCCCTAGTCATTCGAAGATACCCAGCCTGAACCTTTAAAACCCGCAAAACAAACAACTCTGCCAGCAGCATCTAATTGCAATCGGCACTGAGACAGGCTGATTTTAAAAGCATAAGAAGAAACTTTCTCAGACTCGTCCAGCAAAATTGACTTCTTGTTCAAAAAGCACTGAATTTGATTGGCTGGAAGAGAGACCCAAAAGACCAGCTGTCGATGGTTTCTCCATTATAAGACGTCATTTTCTAGGAAACAAGTTGGCGAAAACAGTGAGGAAAAGGTTCTTCCCACTGTTTAGTTTAATCTGTTATTGAGTTTTTGACCAAGGCATGCCAGGGATTCATACCAGTGGACCTGGCAGAATTGGGTTTTTATTTGGTTAACAAGTAAGATGGATGGGCTCAGTGTTTATTTTCAAGTCCTTTAAAAAAAAAAACCCACAAGAGTTGATTTAAATTTTCACAGTTGCAGGAAATTATTGAGGGGCTGGACAATCGAAGGGGCAGACAGTAATGGTTTCATGACAACAGACAGTGAAATTTGCAAAGATAAAGCCTTCTAACTGTTAAGACACAGATTCTGAGTGTCACATAAAGTAAATCTCCAGTTACACCCTGTTAAATTCTCAAGTGGCATTTTTCTCCCACTGCCTCTCTGCACCTTTTGATCCATATTGATAGAAAGGTTTTTTGGCTGGTTTGTGAGTGTTATGGGAAATTGACATTTACTAACATTTATCTTTAAAAATCGGATCCTCAAACCTTGGTGTGACTCACCCATGTGAGACACCTACCTGGACAGACAGAAGCAGTCAAAGCCCCAGGCAGTTCTGCTTTGAGCTTCTTACACATAACTGTTGACCTATCGTGGCTGCTGTGTGGGGAACCAAACCCAGTGTGACACTGCCCCTTACTCGCTGGTGAAGGAGGGCCCCAGGCCTTGGAGAGAGATGGAGCACTGGGGATCCTGCAGGCAGGATGTCCCCCCTTGTCTAGCCCACTGAACGAAATCCTCTGCTTGGCCCATTGCTGGTGTTGGTTCCCTACAGCAGCTTCTTGCTGAGCGCAGCAGAGCCCCCACACCCACATGGATTAGCGGGAGCAGCCTGTGGTGCCAGTGTTCCCCAAAGACTGGCACCCTCCAAGGCCATGGCCTGGGCCTCGCACAGAGAGTCCTTCAGAGAGACGGCCGGGAACAGAGGGGATATGGCCAGGTTTATTTCCAAACCCACCTTCATCCCCTGTGTGACCAGGGTCACCATGCCCCTGCTACCCCCAGACCTGCCCATCCCTGTCATCTCCCCATAGGCAGCTGCTGAGCAGCATCTGCCCTGCGGAAAGCACAGGGTTGAGTCACTGCTTTCTCAAATGCAGCCCCCCCCCCGCCCCCTCCTTGTCAGTGTGCCTGGTCTTCTAGGTTCCAGGCGTGGGACCTGGCAAGTGGCTGTGGTAAACACACATTGTTCAAATGCAACTGACTCACCAAGTGATCCTAATTGCTTTGGAGAACTGACCTACCATAATTATTTGCCACGTCAACAATCTGGGGGGCAGTGGCATCTCCTCACTAGGGGGCCCCAGAGTGATCTCTCCTCCCATTGAGACAATCCCCTTCTCCAACCCACCAGACACCTTGGGGGGCAGGGAGAAACCAACCCTATCCATATGCTCCAGAAAACAAGACAATCATGGCCACCAGCCTCTCTGCAAAGTGGGGAAAGTGAGGCACAGAGCAGCACAGTGACTTGCCTATGAAGTAACACAGCAAGTTGGTGGCGGAGCTGGGCATACAACCCAGGAGTCCTGATCCACAGTCTTCTGCTCTAACTCTTATATCACACAGCCCTCTCGGCACTGGGAAAAGAACTATGGGTGTGGGCTCCCAGATGTAGTCACTGAATCATACTCTATTCCCATGCACAGGAAGAGAACCCAGCACACCTGTCTCCTGAGTCCCTTGCAGGGACTCCCATCCCAGAGCCAGGAAGAGAACCCAGGAATTCTGGCTCACTTGCCCCAGTTAAATCACAGATCCTCACCACCCCTTAGGACTCTGAATTCCCAGCCAGAGATTCCCAGCACAGGGACAGCTGCATGGAAATCCCCATGGCAGAGGTCTGGAACTCACAGTTTCCCTGATCACTGAGAGTGCCTTTCTGGTCTGCCACGTGTTACTTGTTGGATGCAGCCCATGCACGGCCCCTTTAAAATCACTCTGCCACCAGCCAGAACGCTCCTTGCAACTCCCACCCTTTGACATTTGCAAATACAGAGCTTGCAGAAACAGTGATGTGGCAGAGGGTGTCTGCAGATGATTTCCTGCTGTCCAGGCCTCTGTGACCCTGTCTGAAACAAATCACTCCAGAGGCTCAGCAAGGACATGTCCAATGCATGCAGGCTTGAACTAGGGACTGAGTGCACCTGTCAGCCCTCTAATGCCACCATCCTTTTGAGGCTGGTGCAGGAGACACATGGCCCAGGGTGATCCTGCAAATCCAGCTGCCCCTTAACTTATAAAGCCTGCTCATTCCTCAGGTTTTATCAGCATCAAATTCAGCTCAACAATACAAGCCTCCAGGGCACTGGGGAAGGATCATATCCTGGGAGAACCTGAGGCATGGGGCAGCAAAGGGACTTACCTAAGGGCCTGCAAACCAATGGCAGATCCAGGAGCAAAACCCATCAATCAATCAATCGGGCTGGAAGGGACCTCATGAGATCATCAAGTCCAACCCCCTGGGAATTGAACCCAGGACCTTCTGCATGTTAAGCAGAGGTGCTAGCCACTACACTATAAATCCTAATAGTCAGCCCTTTGCTTTCCCCACCAGCCCTGCCCTTTCCCTCTGTCTAGTAAGTTGCTGCGATGGTCTACAAAGGCTGGATGATTGAATTTCTGTATTGCCTGACCCTTCTCCCAGTACAGGTGCACAGGGACCAGTTTGCTCTTCACTACCACTCATGACTCTATATTCCAGCAATCCCTGGTGGTGGTGACAGTGGGGTTCCCCCCAGATCAACTGGCCATCCCAAGGTGAGTGTCTGGGCCCTGAGCTCTGGCACGTACCCAGTCCTGGGGATGCCTGTCTCCACTAACACTACCCTCCCCATACCTGAGGAAGCAGTGGGGCAACTGCTCTCGGGGCAGAGGTGGTACAGCTAGCAGGGGAGAAGAGTCTGAGCCATGGAGTCAGGCAGCTATTCACAGGCACCTGTGGGTTAGATGTCCCCATCTGGCATATCCCATCCTGCACGGAGAAACTGCCTCTGCCTTTAGTAATGGCCATCTCCCACCCCCACCAGTTCCTCTCCAGGTCTGTAAGGAAGGAGAGGTCCAGGGTCCCATTTAACTCCATCTCTCCCTTGCTCTGGACCTATTATCTCCTTCGAGTAGGCCACTCATCAACAAAGATATGAGAAGAGATCCAGGAGTGCCTCACCCCAAACCAGCTCTGCCTTTCAGAGCCTTTCCAGCAGAGAGAATATCTTAAAACCTAACTATGGACACTGGTCCCTATAACTGGGGGGCCAGATGCCTGCAGCTGGTGCAAACTGGCACTCTGAGACAAAGTCAGTAAAGCTGGGGCAGTTTGTGCTGCTGGGGGTCCAGCCTCCAAAAGTCTTTTAGGAGGGTTCTGCTGTGTTCTTGGTCCCCTCTGAAGTTCCCTGCAGGTCTCTCCTAGGTTGGAGCATACTCATTTCCAGTGGAGAAATTCCTTGTATACATGAACAGGGAGTTTGGTCCTAGAACTGTTCCCAGGTCCTGCTCTCAAGCCAAACACCAGCTCCTGGGCTCTGCTCTTTTTGTGCTTTTTAACTCTGAAGCAAACAGTATTGCTTGGTGCTGCAGAATTTTCATTGTTGCCTCTTTTCTCCCAAACCACTTAGCTTGAGGCTGGAGCAATGTCACTGGTAGTGCTAGTCCCTGGCCTTTTCTCCGATCAGAAGTTCTTTTGGGGACAGCCCTGGCCACTCTCAGCTGGTGCCTATGTAGTCAAGATGGTCAGAGCCCTTGTGCTGGAAGGAGGCGACCAGTTCAGTCACCTCCTAGCAACTCAGGGGCTCTGAACATCTCGATGATGTTCATCAGGAGTGGTTACCAAATGGTGTTGGTGAGCATTGGTCGAGAGCTTGCTTTGTCTGGGGAAGTCATCAAAGGCACTAATGGCCAGGTTTCCAATCCAAATAAACAAATCTCTCACTTTGCACTGTCAAGGGCAATCAGCAGGTCTGGGGGGATGGATGGAGAGGTGCCTATTTTTCTGTCCTTTCTAGAGCACTGCTCACCATCACTCTTCTTGTCCTTTTGGCCAGCACTCCTCATGACTGTCTGATCTCCAGAGAATGTCTTCTGCTCTGAGGGATGTCAGAGGGAGAGAGGAGATTGCTACGATCAGTCAGAGCTGCAAGATCCGTGGGGGAAGGCTATGGAGGTGGCAAAATCTTCTAGAGCCAGGAAGGGCTTTGGGTAGGGTTACTAGATACCAAAGCCTGGAAAGGAGGACAGGGAGGTGCGAAAAGGAGGACATTGGAGGACACATGGAGAAAATGTAGTATTAATGTAATATTCTTGTTTTCAGGGGGCCCTGGAATGCTTCCCCCTAAAAATAGGGTGTTCCAGCATACTGTAACCCCTGTAAATAAAAAGCCAGACAAAATCACGTATTTTTAAAATGCCTGCTGGACGGACGACGTGAAGGTAAAAAGGGAGACATGTCCTCCTTTAGCCTGACCTCTGGTAACCCTAGCTTTGGGTCTGTATCTGCTGTAAAAGGCCTGACCGTGTGTTTCTTCCTTGTACACCTGGACACTGTTGCACTGTGCTGGTTCGGCAAGGTTTGGGCATCTGCAGGTGCACATCTCTGGCCCCCTGCCATTGGTCTGAGTAGGAGTGCTGCTCCAAACCCCTAGACACACCATGGCAGCAACCACTTTTCAGTGGGACATTGGACAAGGAGCCAAACCAGTTGGTCTTTTTGCTTAGGCCACTTCTTTTGTCGTGGGCCTCAGTCCCACAGTTTCACTTGTCACAGGGCTCCTGTCTCCAGAGTGCATCCTCATACATAAAGTTGGTTCTGCAGCAGCCTCTCCCTCAGTCTCCCCTCCTTGCCCAGGGTTTTCCACCTTGACCTGGGAGTCTCATGGCTCAGAGGCCTCCAACAGGGTTGCTTGGAGTTCTGCCCCTTTTCAGGGCCTTTGTACGCCTCTGTCAGCACCTAAGATAACAATTCCCCGAACACCTCCATGGCTTTTCCTGGTGTCTGGTCTCTTGCCTGCCTGGACAGGTCACTTTCTCTCTTTTTTGGATGGAGTCCTTCCTCCCTCTTGCTCTCAGCCCACCAGCACCTTCCCTTCCTGTCCCCCCATGCCTCAGCACCAGAGAAGGCAGAGGCCTGACAGAGGTCCACAGCTGTGGCTGCGCCCCATCTCCTTTGAAAGGACCTTTCGGGAGAGCGTGTCAAGTTGCTGGTGGCTGTTCTGAGGCTGAGGAAGAGAGAATGTTGTCTGGAGCTCTGAGAGATGGCTGGCACAGGAAATCATTCTGCTCTGGTCCGATGGGCTTTCCTCTAGGGATCCGAGGTGCCACCTCAGAGTCACAGTGGCTTCTTGCCGCAGCAAATTCATCTCCCATTGCTGCCAAAGGGACAAAGGGTAGATCAGACTGCAACCTGGAGCTGCAGGCATCTTTCTGCTATGAACAGACAGTTTTGCTCCTAGACTAAAGACAGCAGCCTGGCCTTGCAGACAGGGAGGACCAGGTGGCATAATGGCTGAGTGTGCTTAGCTGGGCACTGCAGGAGAAAGTAGTTGATGGAAGCACGTCACGTCAGGAACAGAGGTAGCCTTAGGCAGTTGGGGGCCCTATGCAAAGACACATTGTGGGGCCCCCATAGGCCCCTACTGCACCCAACCTGTGGCCCCAGTCTCCCCTGCAGCCCTAACTGTCCCCCTATTCTCCCCAGGACTCCTTGATTGTTTTGCTAAACCAGACAAACACATCTATCCCTCTGGAACTCATCAATTATTATTGAGTATATTTTTAAAGATCTTTCCATCATGAAGCTTCTAAATTGATGAGATTTCACTTAACATAAATGAGCTAATGCTGAACTACAAAGTTAAAATCAACATTTAAATTTTTTTTTAAAAATATGTGCCTTATTTAACAAATAAAAAGTGGTAAAATTAATGATGGCTCAAGAATAACTAAAATATTATTAGTTTATAACTAAAATACCACATTTAAAATGTTAGCAGTCAAATCATAAAAAATTTTCATATAGACTTGGGTTTATGTGCATTAGAAGTTGAAGACAAATAATAAATAAAAATAAGTGAAAAGAAGGTTTCCAGTGTGTAGCTATAAATGAAACATACCAAATTTCAATGAAATTCTCTGAAGTACTCAAGTTTATAAGACTCCAGCCCCCTCAAAAATATTAAATAATAAGTACAAAAGAAGCTAAAAAATTACTTACCAAAAGAAAGACATACAGCAGAGACATCACACACAGTTATAATGATTGCCCGCGTGCAGCACTGTATTTATACTGATGAAGTGGGATTTTCTCCCATGAAAGCTCATGCGAAAAATAAATCTGTTAGTCTTTAAGTGCCACACGACTCCCTGGGGTTTTTTTCTGCTGGACTAGACTAACGTGGCTACCCCTTTGGAAATTACATAGAACCCTACCTGGTAACCTGAGCTAACCAGAGCCAATGGAAAAATTGTCACAACGACAAGGAAAGGCAGAGGAAGAACAGGTAAAAAAGAAAAGGAAAAGGCAATATTTCAAAAGTGGGATTAAAAAAATGTCAGAATAAATGGCCACACTGAGGAACTAAATGAAACCATTGCAAAAAGTTCCTGCTACTATTCTGTTTATTGGTGTCAAGAGCTTGCTCCTGCTTTTTTAGCATATCATTGTAAAGCTGATAGGTAGATAATGGTGAAATCTGCAATTCAGATGAAGCACAGATCCTAATGATAGTTTTCTGTGATGAATCAAGACTGAAAAGTGCTTTGAAAACACCAGTCTGGCCACTATGGATGTAGAAGCTCTTTACACCAACATCCCACACAAGGATGGATTACAAGCTATTAGAAGAACCATCCCAGATGATGACACAGCGCAGCTCGTGACTGAACTTTGCGACTTTGTACTCACCCACAACCACTTCAGATTTGAGGATCATTTATATCTCCAAATCAGTGGCACTGCTATGGGCACCCACATGGCCCCACAATATGCCAACATCTTTATGGGCGACTCAGAACAACATTTCCTCAAGTCTCATCCCAAAACACCTCTTCTTTACCTGCACTACGTTGATGACATCTTTATCATCTGGACACATGGCAGGGATGCTCTTGAAGATTTTCACAGAGATTTCAATAATTTCCACAACATCATCAAATTGAGCCTGGAACACTCCACACAGGAGATCCACTTTCTTGACACTACAGTACAAATCAGGGATAGACGCATCACCACCACCCTATACCAAAAACCTACTGATCGGTATAGTTACCTACATCCTTCAAGCTTCCATCCTAAACACACCCCACAATCCATTGTCTACAGCCAAGCCCTAAGATATAACCGCATCTGCTCTGATCCCGCAGACAGACAGACATCTTGAGGATCTCTATCAAGCATTCTTGAAACTACAGTACCCACCTGGGGATGTAAGAAAACAAATTGACAGAGCTAGACGGGTTCCTCGAAGTCATCTACTACAGGAAAGACCCAAGAAAAAATGCAACAGAACACCACTAGTCACCACATACAACCCCCAAGTCAGACCTCTGCAACAGATCATTAAGGACCTACAGCTTATTCTAAAAGATGATCCCTCTCTCTCTCAAGCATTAGGAGACAGACCACTCCTTGCTTATAGGCAGCCCCCTAATCTTAAACAGATATGCACCAGCAACTACAGATCTAATAACAGAAACATTTAAGCAGGCACACACCCCTGCAACAAACCACGCTGCCAAGTCTGCCCACATATCTACACAACAGACACCATCATAGGTCCTAATCAAGCCTGCTACTCCATCAAAGGCTCATTTACCTGCTCATCTACTAATGTGGTCTATGCCATCATGTGCAAGAAATGCCCCAACACCTTATATATTGGACAAACAGGAAGATCGCTGCGTAAGAGGCTGAATGAGCACACAGCTGATATCAAAAATCAAAGAACAAAGAAACCAGTTGCTGAGCAATTCCATCTTCCTAATCACTCGATGACTGATTTGTTAATGACTGTCATTAGAGCTGTACCTGGGACATCAAGACTTCAAAGAGAAACAGCTGAACTCGAATTAATATGCAAGCTAAATTCTGTGAAAGCAGGACTGAATCGAGACTATGGGTTCTTTTCCCATTACGAAAGGTAATTTGACTTCAGGCTTCCCATGGTTTGAACCTGAAAACTGCTCTGATTTGCTGTTACTGTATGACCTGATCCTATGTTTTACACCCCCTTGCATTTAGTTTCATTCCTTTCTGTAAGTTCACCCATCTTCGAAGCATCTGAGGAAGTGGGATCTTCTCCCACGAAAGCTCATGCAAAAAATAAATGTGTTAGTCTTAAAGTGCCACACAACTCCTTGTTGTTTTTTCACTGGACTAGACTAACAAGGCTATCCCTTTGGAAATTGGCAAGGTATTTCAACTCCCCCTGGGGGTCACGGGCAGTACCCAGGACAGCCAACGTTTCTGGGGGAAAGAGGGCGTTGCCCCCAAAGGGGAGATCAAGGGCCACCTCTTGAGAGGCCAGGGGTACTCTGGCCTCCCGTAGCCAGGCCGCGCGGTGCAGGGTTACTGCTGACTGCTGTATCCACCGTGTCCCATGCTGACAGGAGGAGGTCCTGGGAGACTATTTTACCTTCCTCCAAGATGGCATCATACTCTTCCTTGGCCTCTGGTGGGAGTAGGTGTCTAAATCTGTTTAATGCCTCCCACACATCCAACACGTACCTGCTGGTTAAGGCCTGGTTATTTGCAACCCACAACTGGAAGGCCGAGGAGAAGTATGCCTTCCCACCTAGTAGTTCTAACTCTCTTGCATCCCTCAATGTCAGGAGGGGATCACGGGAGGTCTGTCCTGGCCGCAAGGCCACTTCCACCACAGCACGAGGTGGGATTGGGTGGTGGGCAAGTAAAGGGAACTCTGACCTTGGGACCCTGTACTTGAGACCCGCCATATTTGAGACTGGGAAGATGGAACCCAGGTTTTGCCAGCGCGAGGAGGCCAAATCCCAGACGCTGGGGTGGATGGGAACCATGACCGCTTCCACTGAGGAGAACATCGGACCGAATAAAGCATTGGAGAGTGCCTCGGCGGATTGGATCACCATCCCCATGTGGGCTGAGACGCAGCACAGATCAAAATGTGCTGACAGATGGCCCGTGTAAGAAGATGGTACTGGGTTTAGGACTCTCCCTGGTGCCGGGGGTGGTACCTGCACAGTTGCAGGGGCCTCTTTCGGTGACCATTTGTGCGGCTGGTACCAGAAGGGTGATGGCACCGAGGACTGGTGCCAAGGCCGCTTAGAGCCCTTTGAAGCCCCTTCCTCTGGGGCACAGGGGGAAGCATCTTGTGACCCACAGGACGGTACTGGAGATGGCAGGGTGATATGTTGCCGCAGGGATGGCTTCACAGTACTGGGGCTTAGGGGGGTGACGGGCTCTGGAGCTTCGGAGGCCAGGGCCAGTGGTGAGGAAGGAGACCGGTGCCACTTGTGTTGGGCCCAGGCCCTCGACATGAAGGCCAGCTTGCCCCTTCTAACTGGCGCTGGGGAGCGAGGTGTAAGCAGCAGGAGAAGCGCCCTGGCAGCCTCCACTGCCTCCGGGGTCGTCGGGATTGGCACTGATGCCAACCAGCCCTTGTGGGAGCCCTGTGTTGAAGATGTGGGGCTATGTTGGCACCATGGTACCGGGGTCAACTCCAGCTGGCGCTGGGGAGAGCCCTGTGTCAAAGACATGGGACTGTGATGGCGCTGTGGTACTGAGGTTGAGCACAACTGGTCCCGGGAAGGGCCCTGTGTCAGGGACGCAGGTCTGTGTCGGTGCCGCAGTACCGAAGTCGGTACCGAGCTTGTCCTGTGGCCCCTGTCAGCACGGTGCTGTGTGGATCCCGGTGTGAAACCGGCACACAGTGCCACAGGAGGTCCCGAAGCCTCAGGAGAGGGCTGCCGAGCCTGCTCAGAGGCCAGGGCATGGCACATATGCTCCCTGTCCTTGATTGTCCTCGGCTCGAAGGACAGACAGATGGAGCACGTGGTGACCATGTGGCTTTCACCCAGGCACTGGAAGCACTTCTCATGGGGATCGTCCTGCGAGAAGTCCTTGCTGCATTCGGCACAGGGTTTGAACCCCGGCATGGGGGATGACAGAGTAGCGCGATGTTCCAGCCCGAATGAGAAGACCCTCTTCGGTGGAACTAAGTCCACAAATAGGTGATCCCAGTCAGGCGAAAAGCTCATAAAGTGAGTGAAGAACAGGCTGCTTGCGAAGTTCAAGCAGCAGGCAGTTTCACAACTGATGGAAGAAATGAAACTGGGGAGGGGCTGGGTGCCAGCCACATATATAGCCACTGGGGGGCACAGGGGACGGTGGCCACCTGCGCTTTTGTGACAGGCTAGGGCAAAAAGTTCTGACCAATCCGGTGCTCCGGCATCAAGACACCTATTTCCGAATGTATCCGAGCAGCGCTCGAAGAAAAACAATTGTTGTTTTTCATTCCTTCTGTGGCCAGAGAGGCCAGATGGACCTTGTAAATAACCAAGCTAGCTGTGAAGAAAACACCAGTCTGGCAATTTCTAGTATTTGGGCTTCTCACTGTCTTTAATCATTTCTCCTTGGGCAAGGTGAGATGAAAGTTGCTATGTACCCACTGCCAGCAAAGCACACTAGAGGGGTGTGATTTAGCTGCCCTGAGGGAAGCCTGCTGCTGTGGTGCTAAGCAGTCTCCAATGCCCATTGTCCTATTTCAAACAGGACTGAATGAATGTGAACATGGTACTGCTAGGGCACACTAGCAGGGTCAACGTGTCCATGGAGCCCTCTAGCAGGCTTTGTTGGAGCCATAGAGACAAACGCTAACTGCCTGACTTGAGGCCACCCAAGAGGTCTATGGCAAAGCAGAAAATGAACGGAGATCTTCCCAGGGACTGGAGAGTGCTCCAACCACAGCACCATCCTTCCTCTGACCCCAGGACAGGGCTGAAGGCACCCTCACTGGGAGGGATATTAAAAACTCAGCCAGGCACTAAGATTGAGCTGTAGGAAAGAATGCTTCCCAGACCAAAGGCAGTAGCTAGAGGAGATTCAATGGGGCTTTTCCAGCTATGCTGCTCAGCCAAGGCTTAAAGCTGGATTAGTGGAGCTGTGGGGGTAGTCTATGGCGGGGTTAGCAGGGGGCTGCAGGTCAGGATTAAGGGGCACCAGCAGAGTGGTAGTGGCTCATTGTTAACAATTCCCCAGCATCGAAGGGGAGGAAAAGCCCACAGCACTGAGCCCAGCCTCCTGGACTCGTCTGGTCAGTGCTGCCTCTCACTGGAGGGATTGCCTGTTACTGCAAGGAGAGGACCAGTCATTGCTGGGTCCTCGCCAGCCTGGCTTCCGAGTCTTTAGCTGATAAGTGGTTTGGGGCCCAGGTACTGTGGACCTATGGGATATGCACTTTGTGCTCTGCAATTACCCTGGCCAGAAACCAGGATCCTCCCCCACATCCAGCTTTCTTTTTGTTTTTGCGACCCTGCCTAAAATCCCCCACCTGACCCTTTTCTTCTTTCCTTCTACCAGTCTGAGCCCCTGGGAGGACAGTGCCATGCACCTGTGCCAGAAAACCCAAGCTCAGAGCAGTAACCTGCTAGTAACAGCCAGAGATGAAGCACTGTGACATCCCTCTGAGCCACATTGTTTTCAATACCAGACATGCCTCCCATCCTGGGTGCTTCCACTGAGCAATGCAGGATGGATGGGTGGCCCAATGGGTGGGGCGCTGATTCCTGGGCCTGGGGAGACCAGGTTCAATTCCCTGATCTCTCCTGGGCTTTCTGTATGACTGTGGCCAAGTCCCTTCTCCTCCCTTCCCTGCTGTATGATGAAAGCCCTACCCTGCTGCACAGGGATGCAGAGAAATACATGAGCATTTGGGAAGGTCCAAAGACTAAGGCAATGGGGGCCAGGTGACACCAGATGCCAACATTCAGATGCTGTGAACTTCCTCATTATGGTGCCCTGCTCTTGCCAGCTATACAGCAGTATCTCCATAGCTGAGCTACCAGGGACTGTAATGAACATCCTGGAATTGTCAGCTGCAGCTGCAACCCTCTGTCACAGGGGCACTGTGACAACATGGGCTTCCCCTTGTTCTACCAGCATGCGTGCCCCTGGCCAGAGTAGAGCTCAGCAGAGCTCCCCAGCCAAAAATGCAATCCCTCACCCAGGGAAGGAAATGAAAGACAAGCCCTGTGCACTGCTCGTCCTGCAGGGGGAATCCATCCAAGACTGCCTTTTGAAGGCACTCAGTGGACACGCTGACATAGGGTTACCAGATACCAAAACATGGAAAGGAGGGCAAGGAAGTATGAAAGGGACATTTGAGGACGCCTGGAGAAATGTAGTATTAATGTCATATTCTTCTGTTTTTAGGGGGCCTTGGAAGCTTCCCCCTTAAAATAGGGTGTTCCAGGGCATTCCAGCATACTTTAACCCCCTGTAAGTAAAAAGTCAGACAAAATCATGTATTTTTTACATGCTTGCCGGACAGTGGATGTGAAGGTAAAAAGGAGGGCATGTCCTCCTTTGCCTGACATCTGGTAACCCTACGCTGAAGGGTTTACACTACCTTGACTGATGGCTCACACAATATTGAGATAACCTCTTGATTCAGCTGCCCCCAGCTGGTGCAGTAGGTGCGAAGAGGGCCTGTGCCAGGTGTAGGACAGCAAGGGGCCAATTAATGCACTTTTGCCTCCCAGGGAGCCCTGGACTCTTCAAGGCTAGTGCCCATCTGGTGCTGTGCTGGCAGGGGCGTCGCTGGCTGGGGGGGGGACCCGGGGCCCAGGTCCAGGCCCAGGCCCAGGCCCCGCCCCTGGCATGCAGGCCCCACCCCCAGCCTGCAGGCCCCGCCCCCCAGCCAGGGCCAGGGCCAGGAGCTGCCGCGCCGCCATGGGCGGCCGGGCCGCAGATCCCCAGCCAGGTACAGGGCCGCCGTGGCCGCCCGCAGCCAGGCCCTGCATCCCTGGCAGGGGACAGGGCTGCCACGGCTGGGCCCCAGATCTCCGGCCTGACTGGGCCAGAGATCCGGGGCACTGGCGCTGGGGTACGGGGCACATGCCCCAGAGTGCCCAGCACCAGCAACGCCCCTGGCTGGCAAGGGACATTTGCGTACCATTGCTCCTCTCCAAGTGGTCTTCGCTGCTGGAACCCAACAGGGGATGTGGAACAGGACAGGAGACACCGACCTAATGAGGCATGTATCCTCTGAAAGAATGAGCTAAGGGAAGAAATTATTCTAATAAATACCTGATCTTTTCAGGTATTTCCCTCTAAGCTCTTTGGCATCAAAGGTATTTAGGCACCTTGTTCCCAATGAAATCTTTTTAAAAGTCTGATGACATGTGGCCAGGAGTCTCATAGGTTAACCACAGCATATTTCCCTGCCTTTGTCTTCAAAGCCTCAGCTTGGAACTCTCGCTTTTGTTTTGTCAGCCAGCAAACAAGAACTCCATCTCAGTGTCTTCTATCCCGCTCCCATTTTTGTCTGCCTTGATTGTGCCCTGTCCTACGAGTCTCATCTCTCTCATAAAACAGTCCCAATCTTTTTGATCTTTCCTGGCCCCTCCACTTATCGTGCCAGTCTTTAGTCCTTTCCAGTTTCTGCTACTGTGGTATGGGGAAACTCATTAAGTATCCACAGTAGTTGCTTTTCAACCAATGTTTTGTCCTTGAACAAAATGGGGCCAGTCAGACCACAAAAAAGGGGGGTTTTATCCTCACTTAATGGCATCCAAGAGCAGGCTGGAGTGTGAGAGAAATAAATAAAACAGCTGTGGGGTAGTCTCTCCCTATGAGTTCCCCTTGGTGCCTTTGATGGTTGAGGAGATAGATGTCAATGGTCCATCTCTCCTACCAGGTGTGAAATGCAGTCCCAAGGGGGCTGCTCTTTCTTTAATCCAGGGATGGAAGCTCTTTGAGGTGGTGGGAGCAAAATTCATTGGTTTATCAGACACTAATTGTCCTTTTGTGGTCAGACGCCACTAAGGGACCAAGCTCCAAATGGTCTGTAAGAGTGACCTAGCTGCCCATCCCCAGAGCGGGGGCCTGCAGACCAGTGCTGCAAGGAGGTGGCAGATTACACCCATGTGGCACCAGAATGGGAACCATGTAAAATTCACCTCTCAGTGCTCATGCTGCAGCTAAGCTGCTGGAACTGAATTGGCTGGACGAGCGGAAGCAGACAGCCCTTGAAGCCATTGGCCTGCTCTTTGCACTCCACAAGAAATGCTACTGCTTGCTTTGAAAAGGCGGTTCTGTTTCATACCACAGCCTCCAGAAGCAGCAAACCCCAGCATCCCAGCTCCCTTGCCACTGCCCAGCCTGACAGGTAACAAAACCTCATTACTGTAGATCATTACAGGATTTGTGGTCAAAACATCCCTACACAAGGAAGTGACTGACACAAACATGTAGGCTCCACAGATCAGACCACAGATCAGATGGGCTCCGCTCCTTAGAAAAATTATGACTTGTCAGTTTCAGGCCCATCCTGCCCTCTGAACCTTCTTGCTGCCTTGTGAGCCATCACCAGCCATAACAGTTTCTCTTGTTAGATCCTCCCCCCGAACGGCTGGGAAATCTTGATGCCACTAGCCTGTGACTTTGCTGACACAAACAATCCATGAGACACTTCGAGATGGAGCAGCCACCAGCCAGGGGCTGGGTGGAAGTGGTGGGGGGTTGGTCCATTGAAGCTAGGGATCCTTGTTCAGTGAAGATTACTCACACAATATGCCTGCTTTCCCCACAGGTGGTCATCAAAAGAGAGAACCAGGCTCATAACTAGGGCACAGCAATTGGGACAAAGCCCTGGGTGCAGTATTTTAGAGGGTGCCAATGTACAAGATGGTGCCTGGTGGGAAGGTTGGGGAGGTCGGTGGGGAAGGCACAGCCCCAACCACCTCTGGCACACAGCTGGGGCCAGATCTGGCTCCAAGCCCCTGCTGGTGGTGACTGGGGACAAATCTGGCCCCAAGCCACCAGCCGGCCACAGCTGCGGCCGGATTTGGTCCTGGGCTGCCTGCTGGTGGCTGCTCAGGCTGGATCCAGCCCTGGGCCAGATTGGGCCCCAGGTCAGGGGGAAGGGGAGTTTTGGGCTGCTTGCCCCGGGTGCCAAAATATCTAGTTCTGTCACTGAACAGAACCAATCTGGAAGGCAAAATACCTGAACACTGCAAGGCTGTTCTGGTGCTTTGTAGGAGTTGTCATCTGGCTGCCTCATGCCCCCATTCTGCTCTCTGGGCTGGGATCTCCAGATGCACTACATCTTCCATGGTGCACTGCCTTCTTGCTCCAAGCGGGGAAACCAAAGTGCACCATGGGCAATGCAGTCAGATGAGGAAGCCTGGAACTGCAGGGGAGAATGGGAGCCTGAGGTACCCAAAACTACATCTCCCATGAGACACTGCAGTGGCAATTGCAAATGAACATTTTTTGGCCAAAGCATTTTGCATTTTGATGTGTTGCTTGAAACAAAATTTTCCAGGAGGGGAAAAAGCCATCATTTTCTGACCATCTTTACCAAAGATGTGACTCTGAGAAACATTTCTTGGATATAAAAAACCCAAAGATTGACTCACTTCTGGCTTCCCCCATCTAGTCTCCTAGACACTAGGGGAAAACAAAAGCCAGTCGTGGCTGTGGGACCAACATACTGTATCACCCCAGTGAGTATTAGCTGACTCCTGCATCTCCTGTGCCTGTGTCTGGAACTGGAAATCAATGATAAAACTATTCCAAGTACTGTACAGTGGTTGCACCCAGACCCTGTTCCAAGGGATACAAGAATCCAGGCCAGCTTCTTGTCAATTTTCCCATCTCATGTAACAGAACCCTGTTGTCTGCTACCTGTCACAGTTCAAATGATACCCACCCATCTCTCTGAAGACAGAGCAAGCTCACCAGTCTCCTGGCATCATTAAAGTGTTGCATGTTCATCCAGCACTTCCCACCCCGTTGGATCCCAAAGTCCTTCCCAGCTAAGCTATATAATACAGCCCTTTCTCCCACTACTGCAATGCATCCACTGCTAGGGAGGAACATGGAGGCCATTTAACAGTGCACAGCTACAATAGCTTAGGACAGGAAGGGAAGCAGCATCCTACATTCATCTAAAACTACAGCAGCAATGCAAGGAGGTGGGATATAGTTACCCTGACGGGTATCCAGCTGGGATGCTGAAGTTAATGTCTACCCACTTGGAGAGCTCTGATGACCATAGATGCTCAGGGTCTCTGGCCCCTGTGCAATGCAGAAGCATGGCAGCAAGCACTGTGTGGGGAGTGAGGCTAGGCGTGTGCCCCCTGAGGGTTCCCTGGTAGGTTGCTGATTCAAATCCAGCCACAGTCACCTGCAGAAATGACCATGTGAGGCTTGTATGGTGGCCTGTGTGTGGGAGCTCTCAGTCCCATCCCCCAGTCCACTAGCACCAGCCACCTGCCCCCTTCACCATTGGTACCTCAATGGTGAGCTCAAGCACCAAAGGGCCAGCAGACCTAGGGCATGTTGGCTTGGCAATACTGTTCCCTACTCTGAAGACAGAGCCAGGATCCCCAATTCTCACCCAGTTAGCCAGAAGTGGAAAGGCGGCATGCTCATCAGGGAAGGTGGCAGGATGCACGTGTGGGTGCGCTGACGTCCCTGGCCAGTTGCCTTCAAGTCTAATTAAGGCAGTGGTTCTCAACCACTGTGTTGGGATACATTATTGTGTTGCCACACAGTGGTAAGTATGTTGCAGAAAGCTGGGGTGATGATGGGATTTGGCTTGAGAGGAGTGTGCCGGTGTGTCCTGTAGGGTTGCTACTTGCAGCCAAGTGTGTTGTGACCTGTAAAAGGTTGAGAATTAAGGCACTGGCCAACCCCTAAGATGCATGGCTGCCTCCTTGCCCGGATGGCTGAGCCCTCATGGTGCCCCAGAGGGAGCAGGAGACCAACACCCCATGCTACTCATGCACATGAGCACTAACAATACTGTGAGATGTGACCCTCGGCAGATCAAAAGTGACTAAAGAGCTCTGGGAGCACGGCTGAAGGAGTCTGGTGTACAGGTGGTGTTCTCTTTGATCCTTCCAGTCAACAGTAGGGGAGTGAGCAGACACAGATGTATCCTGGAGGAGAACGCCTGGCTGCAAAGATGGTTACCAGGAGGGCTTTGGCTTCCTCAACAACAGGGTTCTACTCCGGGAAGAAGGACTGCTAGGCAGAGATGGACTCCACCTGCTGTGGAAGAGGAAGAGCATATTTGGACATAGACTGGCTAACCTAATAAGGAGTGCTTTAAACTACCATAGGTTTGAAGCAATGTTCCCTCTAAGCTCCCACTCAGAGTAAGCTCTCACTGAGCATGCACAGACTCTCTGCGCATGCTCAGTGAAAGCTCCTCCGGCTGGAGGAGTGGCTGGGGGCCAGGCTATGGCGCTCCAGCATCCAGGTAAGGGGGCCCTGGCCCCCCCCTTTCCAACTCCCGGGGGGAATCGTGGGGGAGCCGTGAGCTGTCAGGGCTGAGGCTGCTCTGCCCCCCTGCCTGCCTGGCCACACTGCAGCAGGGCAGAGCAGCCAGCCCAGCCTACCCACAGCCGGCTGTGCCTCCCCAGGGGTGGAGGGGGCTGGTGCTGAGCTCTGGTGTGCAGGGTCAGGGCCCTGGAGTGGCCTGCTTCCAAAGAGTTTGGGCCACTTTGCCCCTGGCTCACCCAGGCCATGGATCAGACCCATTCAGACCAGGGGGGCCAGGGATGAAGTGGCCCAAACTCTTTGGGAGTGGGCCACTCCAGGGCCTCAACCCCGCATGCGCCCCACTGCCAGGAGGCCAGGCAGGCAGGCAGCAGAGCTTGAGCGGGGGAAGAGGATTGGGACATGGGGGGGGCAGGATTGGGCCCATGCAGGGGGCAATGCACAGTGAGCAACATATGTTGCTCAGCTGCATTGGGCCCTTACAGGGAATATTGGTTTGAAGGGGGAAACGTGACTAAGGCCCACAGGTAAGTCACAATGAGGGAGACCTGGGGGAAGGGATGGAACTTGAGGGGACCCGGGACTGTATCAGCAGACATAAAAGAGAGTCTAGTCAGAATTGCAGTGGGGTATCAAATTAGTGTCTTAGGCATCCTAACAAACCCCTAATACCTGAGGGGAGTAGGAAAGGAGGGCACCATGAGAAAATCCAAGGAGGAAGATGCAACAGGAGAGAAAGTAAGGGCAGGGGAAAGTAAGGCAATCAGCTCAGTATCTTTGGTGCCTGTACACAAATGCAAGAAGCCTGGAAAACAAGTAGGAAGAATTGGTAATACTGGCACACAGAAGGAGCTATGATGTAACTGGAATAATAGAGATGTAGTGGGATAGCTTGCATAACTGAAGCACTGCCATGGATGGGTATAAATTGTTCAGAAAGGACAGGCAGGGAAGAAGAGGTGGAGAAGTAGTACTATATGTAAAAGAGCTTTATGACTGCTTGGGGCTCCCCTATGAAAGTGGAAACAAGCCTATTGAAAGTCTCTGGGTTAGCTTTAGAGGAGAGCGCAACAAGGGTGATGTTGTGGTGGGTATCTGCTATGGACAACTAGCAGAAGTTTCCAGATCACAGGCCCTGGTTCTCATGGGGGACTTCAATTACCCTGACATCTGCTGGGAGGGCAATACAGCAGTGCACAGACAATCCAGGAAGTTTTTAGAGAGAGTTGAGGACAACTTCCTGGTAAAAATGCTGGAGGAACCAACCAGGGGCCTTGTATCTCTTGACCTGCTGCTCACAGACAGAGAAGAATTGATTGTGGAGGTAGACGTGAATGGCAACATGGGCAGCAGTGACCAGGAGATGGTAGAGTTCAGGATCCTGATCAAAGGAAGAAGGAAAGAAGCAGAACACAGACCCTGGACTTCAGAAAGGCAGATTTTGGCTCCTTCAGGGAACTGATGGGCAGGGCCCCTTGAGGGGCTTTTAGCAGGGGGTGGACTAGATGACTGTGATGCTGTCTGGGTCTAGGAGACTGATTAGGATTATCTTTCATATTAATTTTTCATATTTGCAATAATCCTTATATGATATGCCATGTTTGGTACCAATAGAAAGGTTGTAATCTGCTAGGCATGATTATATGGTTTATATGTAGGTGTCATAGCTGTATTATAATTTAGGAATACGTTTGGTTTATTGGTGTTCCAGGTTATTTGATTCTAAGGCAATCTCAGACTGGTTGTCTGCAAAACCATTGTTCTCTCAAAGGCCCATTAAGGAAGCTCCCAGCTACAGTGGGTGTAGGAAAAAAACCTGCTCCACCAGTCACCCAGACTGGCCATGTTACTCAACTCCATTTTGATTTTGTAAAGACTGCGCTGAGCATGGTTGAGGCCAGAGGTGATAAAGGGCAGTGGCCTCCTCTCCGTTTTGTCTTCAGTCTTCAGTCTCTAACCTGCAATTACCACCCTCCTCTGGAACTATTCTGCTGCACTAAACAAAGGACTGTGACCCACCCAGTGCTGGGTGTATACCAGAGGAATTGGACTAACCTGCAAACTCCAAATTCTTCAGAGACTTGCTTTCTATGGACTTGTTCAGGGGTGGCCAACTTATGGAACTCAAGAGCCACACAAGTTGATTATTAAACCTCCAAGAGCCACACTGAGGCATATAGCCATCTACTTTTACCTACTCCTAAACTACTAAGTTTAAAATCCATTGCACACTTTAATTTTATCGTAAAAAGAGGGCAAATATTGATCCTACTAATGCCAGATTCTAATAATTATTTAAGGTTACCATGAAAAGTAGGCCTATACAGTAAAAACTTAGCTGCTGCTCGATGTAGAAGACTGCAGGCTGGTGGTGAGTTTTTTAAAATCCTGACCATGCCATGCTTCTCCCCATCATCCCTGACCATACCATCATTTTGCCCCACCGTCCCAACCCCCTCCTGAACTCCTAGGCTGGGGCTGCTTTCCTGAACTGATTTGCTGACATTCTTCTGGGAACCACACTTTTTCATTCAAGAGCTGCATGTGGCTCCCGAGCTGCAGTTTGGTCTGCCTGGACTTGTTCAATAAATAATAGACTAAATAAATTATTTGTATGTATGTGATTCATTTTGACCCTCTAACATCTCTCATATTTTGTTTCTTTTCTTTTTATATCAGGGGACTCAAACTCAAATCACCATGAGGGCCACATGAGGACTACTACAGGGCTGAATGAGGACTAGTATGTTAGCCTGAGGGCCACACCACTGAAAACTTTTCATACAGTGATATTGCAAATATTGTTAGCAATAGCATTGTTGTGGGCCACAGGAAATAGCTTTAGGGGCCGCATGTGGCCCACAGGCAGCATGTTTGAGACCCTTGTTTTATATTAAACCTTTAGTTGTAGTTCCTAAATGATTGGTTGGCAGCATGGTGTTTTGGGTAAGATCCAAGCCTATATTATTTTGGATGATGTGACTGACACTTTGGGGTTAGGAGAACCTATTTCTTTAAGAGACCTGGTGGCTAGATGGGGACCAGAGAAGCTTACATGCAACGAAGGGGGATGTTTTTATTTTGTTATGCTTGGTGATGACCAGAGTGGGGAATCAGAAGTATGTTTTGTTACTGAGTGGGAGATGGTTTAAGCACCACCCATCAGTGGTTTGGGGGTTTGGCCCCTGTTTTTGCACCTTGCCCTGATTTTTGCAGATTCAGGTGGTTATCCCAGGAGGGCCGGGTCACAATGACCTCATGAGGTCCTTTGCAGCCCTGTGATTCTATGATTCTATGAATATAAGGAGGGCGGGAGGGAGGAAAAGGAGCCCAAACATCAGTGAGCATGGAGCTGGACAAAGCACGGTCCTACCAGCTCATTCAGTTGCTGTGCGGTGTGTACTGGGACATGGAACAGCCTGGGGGCAGGGCTGAGGAAAGCCCGCTTAATGTCTGCGTGTTCTCCAAGA
The DNA here is from genome assembly GCA_007922195.1 of Podocnemis expansa. Classification (NCBI taxonomy): domain Eukaryota; kingdom Metazoa; phylum Chordata; order Testudines; family Podocnemididae; genus Podocnemis; species Podocnemis expansa. The sequence continues at coordinate 6,255,254 of ML681978.1, forward strand.
AGGGAAAATGCTATGGGAAAGGAGACCCAAACCAGCACTCAGAACCTACACCATGTATATTGGTGGGGCAGGGATCACACCCAATCAGCAGAGGGCAGAGGGGAAGGCAGCCCAATGGGGAGCCAGGATGCTGGGGAAAACTGTACTGGAGGCACACTGTGTGGGGTGCCTTGCGCTTTGGCCACTGCTAGGATCTGTAAGTTTGACCTTGCCTTTGCAGGACCAGGCAATCATGATGGCCCTTTCTGACCTTGAAGTCTCAGAACTTGCCTTGAATCCAGTGTGGGGTGAGAAGTGAAGATCCCCTGAAAGTAGCCCCACAGTCTTGACTGGAGGGTCATGATGCTTTGGTTTGTTTCAATGGAGTGAATCCCAGCGTGTCCCAGCACCAATTCAGCCTTTGAAGCATCCCAGGGCAAGAAACATCACCATGTTGGGGGCACAGAGGATCCTTTCATGCTGTTGCATCTGCTTTCCTCCTCCCCAGCCCTATTCAGCCTTGACAAGTGATTCTCTCATGGTCTTGATTTTACCAGCAGGTGACCTTCAAGCTAGGCTTTCTGGGACTGGTTTGGATTCTGGGCAGATCTGGTCTGACCCTGCAAATTGCTCCTGAAGGGGAGAGCACTTGTTCTGGGAGCTGGGGCTTTGCTCAATTTCAGCTCCTGTTGCCTGTGCGGGGCTCTGTCAAGTAACCTAGGATGATGACTGGATTGGAGCATGTCCTGTCCTGGGAGGATAGTTCTGAATGCCTCAAGCACTGAGCAGAATCTGAGTGGCTGCAAATGCATGGGATTTCCTAGGTCAGGAGAAACCCCCTGGAAGCAGTGGATACTGGAAGTGTGTCACTTGCCACTTGCCTTGGAAGGCTCAGGCCTGGAAGGTAAACACTATGTGGGAGGGCAAAGATGCTGGAAGCCCTCAGTGCTACCAGTTACACATGCGGATACCAGGAGTCACAAAGGTATGGGGACTTTGTGTTCATCCAGGGTGACAGACACTTCTCTGTCTCCACACTCAGCAGGTTGGATCTTTTATCTAGCTTGCCTCTAGCCTCGCTTGTAACCTGAGCCTCTCAACACACTCATGTGCTAATTTGTGTTGTGCTGCACTGGAGGACATGCAGCTGTGCTCAGTGGCCTCAGACAGGATTCCCCTCCCCTCATGAAGGCCTGGTCCTGTGCTGGTTTCTAATATGTCAGAGGGAGAGTGCATCTTCCTACACCAGATGTAGGCTCTCAGGCATTTGTCATCTTCGTTCCAGGAGGCCACAGAGCAGTACAGTCACCCATTGCAAGATGTTGATTTCAGGTCCATCTCCACCTTGCACATCATTGTGTGTCCTTAGGGAGAAGTTGAGCTGACCAGCTATTCTCAGCCAGTAGCAGGGGCTGCGTGGGACAGAGCTGGGAGACCCAATATCTAAGTCTCTGGCCCTACGTCTCTTCATAACAGTTCTATTTTTCTGCTATTCATGTCTGTGGAGTTTACACTTCCATTCAGAACCCCAGACAGCATCCCATTATAACATAGGGTAGGAAGGCTGGACAAGACCACTGCACTCTATCTCAGCTTCCCATGGCCCTGCTATGTGACCTTGGGTGAACCATTTCATCTGCTCCTGCCTTCAGTTTCCCTCCTGTAAAATGGGGATACCTCACAAGGATGCTGTGAACATAAATCAAACTCAGCTTTTCTGCTTGCTTGAGCTAAAAGACACTGCTTTGTGTTCTCATGGGGAATCTCCATGAGTAGTACAGGGCCTATGACACACACAGTTGAGCAGTCTTCATCCTTCTGTCCAGCTGGTTTTCTTGCTTTCCTGCTGTGGAGTACTTGGGATCATCTCAGCAGAGCTTGGCCATGGCAGAAGGACAAGCATCTGTGGTTGGTCAAAGCTGCCCCAAATCCGAGGTTTCCATATGAGGTTTATAGGTGTGGAACATTGGGGATCTCACAGGGGAAACGCCCAATCATCAGGGTCACTCAGGGGCCCACAACCACAGCTGTGGATAGAGAGCAGTGTGCCACAGCCCTAGACAGGTGCAAAATTCCTGTGTGGATTAGGCACCATCTCTCAGAAGCGCCAGGGCTGGTTAATCCCTTTTTAATTGCCCTCTCTTGTGGGAGCGGGGGCTGCATGAGATGGAGAGCATGCAGGGCTCCTTGTGGAATGGGAGAGGGGAAAGCAGGACCCTGGACAGTCCTGCCCCTTTCATAGGCTGAGCAGCCTTGCCCCAGAGAAATTGCTGCTGCCCCAGCATGGGAAATGGAATGGTTCCTAACACAAGGAGGTTGTGAGCAAAGCAAAGGCAGCAACTGGATGAGTCACCTGTCCGTCAAAGGGAGGCAGGACAGTGTGAGTAGCTGAGTCTAAAATTCCCCTGCAATGGGACAGCACGGGTAGTCTGCAAAGGGGACATGGGGGGTGCCTCTGTTGCCTCCCCACCCGCTTCTGGTCCAGGGCTGAGTGAGGGTTATCTGGGCCTTGCCTTTAAAAATCTGCCGGCGTTTTCTCCTGCCAGCTGCAGTGAGTTATTACTGTAAGCGCAGCCAATTTGTTCGGTGTTCTGCCAGATACAAACGAAGACAGCCTGGGCCGCATTTTCTTCCTGCTCCCAATGGGGCCAAGTCCGGGTAACTCCAGTGAAGTTGCTTGGTTTATTCGGGCAACACAAATGAAAGCTGGAGGGACCAGCCCAATCCGATGCCGCAGGAGCTGTGAGCAGGAATGGAGGCCATGAGTGCATGTTGGCAGGATTTAGCTGACCGTGTGCAATGAAGAAGGTATCGTGCTGGCACTTTGAGAGTTCTCTGTTCAAAGGCTTCGATCCTGCAGTGGACAGTCTGCCTAGCATGGTATGAGTTACAGGAACTGGAAGCAGCCCCAGCAGCACATCATCTTCTTAACAAACTTACCAAGTGCCATCTTAAAACTAGGTTTGTCCCCCTCCTTGGAGACGCTTTCCCAGTGCCTGCCGCTGATGGTTGGAAGCCTGTGTCTTGTGGTCACATTCCCGGCCTCCTCCCACCCTCCCCCCAGTGTGGCCTCGTGCAGCATTGTCCTTCAGGATTAATAGCTCTGCCACCATCCTGGGGGTTAAAGGCTGATGGATCGAGGAAACTTGTTCTTTTTCTAGGCTTGGCCATGAAAGTTAGCTGAGAACCTCAGCTGAGGCCACATCTATGCTGCAGGCCAGGAGCGAGGCTGCAGGCCAGGAGCACCAGAAAAAGATCCAGGGCCCAGGCCCCACCCCCTGGTCCCAATCCAGTGCCTGGTTCCAGTTCGGTTCTGGGGCCCTGGGCAGTGCCCAGATGGGGTTCTTGCCACCGCTGGCTAGCAGCCTGGCCCCAGATCCCCGGCTGGGGCCGAGGCCAGGTAAGACAGCCGCCACTGCAGTCGGCCCAGCCCTGGATCCCTGGCTTGGGCTGAGGCTGGAAGGGCTGCCACCGCTGTGGTGCATTTGGGGCACTGGTGCTGGGACTTAGAGCATGTGCCCCCTGTGCCTGGCACCAGCAATGCCACTGCTGTAGGCACTGCAGCTGTGCCACTGGTGTGTAGACACTTCTCATGGTGAGGGAAGAATTCTGGCAGCCGCGGTCTATGCCAAGGGGGGGTCTGCTACCACTGAAGCATATGACTTTTTCACATCCGTGAGTGAAGTAGCTAGTTTGGTCTAAACTGTAAGTGTAGACTTAGTCTCAGGTATTTCTGTGGCCCTCATTGCCATGGTATTGGAGTGTCTCATGATCTCCCAGAACCCTTGTGTGACAGGGTGCTGCTCTTATCCCCATTGTGCAGATGGCAAATTGCAGCCCAGAGAGACTCGACTGGGACTCAACTGGGAATCATTGGAAGGCCAGAGACTTGAATCCAGATCTTCTGAGTTCTATCCACTGAACCTGCTTTCCGCACCAAAACTGCACTCAAAGGGTGGGATTTCCAAGAGTGCCCAGCATTGGCCTATCTCTCCTTCCACTAAAATCCCTGGGAGATATCAGTGGGCGCACAGATTGGCCAATGGAAATCCCACTCGCAAGGCTAGGGGAGGTGCAGGAAGTTTCCATGACATTAGCCAATGAAGATGCATCACTGCACTACAGACAGTTGCCATCCTGCCAAGCCAGTTGTGATAGAAAAAGAAGCAATATCCTACTGGCGTCTGATGATCACATTATAAAACCACCATATGCTTAACTTCCTTGGAGGAGATTGTATATCTGTTAATTCTACCCTGGAGTCAAAGGAAATCCATGCCAGAGAAGCAGGCAAGGGGAATAGATTAACTGGGAGTGAAAATCCTTCATAGCTTCAAGAAAGCAAAGCCGGGGACATTATTAGCTGCACAGTGGGAGTTAAAATCCTAAGGACCTGAAATGCAGTACGGACTTGTCTCCGTACCAAAATCCTTTCCAGATGGCTCCTCGCCAGAGGGAATGTTGTGGAAATATCTTTCAAGACTCCACTCAGGGAGAAAGCTTTGGATAACCTCTTACTTGGCTAGCATGAGCAAGCCCCAGAATTCAGAAGCATGAAGCTGTTGTGGGTAATGCTGCCATGGCTGCCTTATTATTGCTCCTGTCAAACGACCACCCAACTTAGGATCCATCCCTTTCTGGGAGTGTTTGTTAGGCTGAGATGAGTGCTCCAGCTGGGGGAATCCAAGATGCACTGGCCCTGAGGGTAAGTTGTAGGGTTAAGAAAATAGTGGACTCCAATTCATGATCAAAGGAAAGCAGTAATAATTTTCATCCTGTATTTACTCATGTCAACTCAATGGGGTGGTGCACTGCGAGGAAGGGCTGTGAAGTGGGCCAGATCTCCATAGCATTAGAAAAGCAGGAGAGATTTTCATAGGATCAGCATTCAGAAGTTTGCTGTAATGAACACAGACTCAATTTTTCCACCAGACATGGACATTGCAGATGGTGAGGTCTTTTTGGTTGTTTGGCCCTGTGTTGGGCAGGGCCTGATCCAAAGGCCTTTGAAGTCAATGGGGGCAATGGGTAAAGTAGCAAGTCACCCAAATGTGACTTGACTGCAGGAGAAACCAGCAAGGGCCATCCAACCCCCAAGCAGGTCAGGCTGAAGACCTCAACAGAGGGAATCAAAAGAGCACAGGGGTCTGCTGAATGCTTGGGGAATAAGATACGCTCAGCAGGAATGGGGAGTGAGTCAAGATCACTAAGGGAACTGGAAAGCCCAGATCAGCTTATTGGCAGCATCTGGATTTGAACCCAGTATCTGGGGCAAAAAGCTCATGGGCTTACTAGGCAGCAAGCAGAAGGAGACACTTGTCATCAACACACTTTACTATGGAAGATGAAACCTGTGGCCTCTATCACCAGGCCTGACCCATTTAGAAGAGAAGTTCTTCATCCCCTGTCTGCTCTCAGGGGCACACTTGTCCAAGGCATTGACATGCTCAGCCCTGGGAAAGGCATGCAGGCAGGCCAGATTGCACCACTGTCAATGTGTAGTCACTCTGTTGACATTCCAGACTGAGACCAGCGCATGGATGGGATTCAACCCATCGCTTCTCTTCTGCTTATTGATTTTTCTCTGTTGCTGGCACATGGAACACACCAAGCCACCCACCCATGCATACAAACAGCCACTTTGGGAACCTACCAGTCCTGACCGCTCCAGCTGCAGGGGAAGTTCTAAAAACCTGGGGAAAATGGGGAGAATTTCTGTGAGCCAGGCAATTGTCCCAGCTCTTCTGAGCCAGAGTTGAGCCATTGCCAACTGACCGCAGCCATGAACTGACCACCCTGCCCTACATTGGGGGGGGGGGGGGGGGAGAAGAAGCTGGCCAGGGGATTCCTAAAGTGCCTCTGAAATCTGCTTGGCCCTGCACAAGCCAGATTGAATGTATTACTGTGCTGGTCTGGCGCAGGACACATTCCCCTTTAATTGAATGTTCTGTTTGGTTCATGGTACGCAGGCAAGTGAGATGCACAGCACGTCCTGCGAAGCCAGATGAAGATTGAACAGGCAGATCTGGGGAACCGCAATCTCCCACCCTCATCCCTCCTGCTTCCCAGGGGATTGGACAGCAGGCTGGGCCACGTGGGCCTGGGGAGCTTTCGCTGAGATTTGTGATCATGGAGAGATGAAACAGGCTGTGGTTTTGCACAGCTTAGGCTGTGGTTTCTGCCGGCTAGGCTCAGAACGTGCTGAAAGTGATATGTGGCTGAGAGGCAAGTTCCAGCTCCCCTCTCTGGAAAGGAGCCATGTGGGGGGTGGTTGGGGTGACCGGGAATGACATGATCCAAGCCCTGCCCAGCAGAGGAGGGGCTGGCCTAGCCAGGGAGAGCTGGTCTGTATCCCATTAGTGGAACAGAGCAATGCCAACAAACTCAGCAGAGCAGAGTAACCTCTTGGGGGAAGCGGTGGGTCTGGGGAAAGGGATAGGCCATGCCTTAGGCAAGAAGTGTATTGCACCAGGCCTGTGCTTAGGGTGGTGGCTGAAGAAGGGACAAGTCTGTGGGACTGGCAGACCCTGGTGACTAGAGGACTAGAAAAATGAGAGGGGAAGTCAGGTGAGAGCAAGAGGAAGGGATTTGTGGGTGCCCTAAACCTGTTGCCATTTGTTGATGCCCATTTAACTGCAATGACTTGTGTACAGTTGGATAAAGGAAGTCTGGGTTAAGGACCCAGCCCTTTCACCCCTTTGTTTCATGTGTTAGAAATCCCAGTAACCATTGGTCCCTGACCCCACCGCCCCCAGAAAAGCCCATGAGCAGCAGGGTCTGGATATTCCTAAGGAATTGGCTAGCTGAGAAAATGCATCAGTACAAGTGTTCTTTTCCCTTTGACCTGCAGACTCACCATGCTGGATGCCAGCTGTCTGAGGATGGCTCCTGCTAGTGAGTGCCAGCTGAATTCTAGGATACTGCAGGAGGTATAATGAGAGTTTGAACAAGTCCAGTGTCCCCACTGGTATAGGAGCCTGGCCCCAAATTACCGAGGATACCCAGAACCTCTCAGCAGCTTTTGGTGCCCTAAGAGATGCAGCAGAATGTGATGTGCTTGTGGCTGCACAGATCCGTGTTGACCCATATTATTTGCTGGGACGTGTCTGTTTAATAATGTCCCTACAAATGAGAAGTGGAGATTTTTCAGGTGCTGAAGCTTAGGATAAAAACAAGCAGAAGGAAAAATGCTACCTCTCCTTTGAAAAGGAGGCCTTTATTTATCCAGGGCAAAGGAGCACTACAAGGCCAATAGGCCATTAAAAAACCCCTGCAGGGCCTCCTTCCAGCAGGTGGTGATTTGTCACATTGCAGAAGGAGGGACTCTTAAAGTCAAGGTTGGTGATGTCTTTAAGCACAATAGTCAGTGGAACAGGGCAGGAAAGAGCAGATGTAGGAACTACCTGTGAACTCTAGAGGGAGCCCAGGGGAAGGCATCTGGGGACCTGGACAGAGTCCTCAGGATGGCATATAGATCATGTAAGACAAACAGCAGTGTAATCCTGCTCCCAGGATCCCTCAGGGTGAGAAAATGGGGTTCTGATGGGTCTGTGCAGCAGGGGAAGTGGACGCAACTGATCCATCGCAATAGTGACCCCCCCCTTGTATTTTCTAGTGTGGCCCTGGGGATTACAGGATGGAGAAAGAGGAGCAGAGAATTTGGAAGAGGCAAAAAAAGAATGTCAGAGATTAAGCTGCAAACGCACTCATGCCCACACAGCTTACTGCACATGGAGTCTCTCCATGGTGCACCCCAGACTTAGCTGGCATGAGACACAGCTGAACCCAGCACCGCTTCCCTTCCTCCTGAAGTCAAGCAGTCATTCAAGCTGATCAGACATTCTGTGGGTAGAGGCAGTCCTACAGCAAGGCAGGCCGACAAACAAGATGCAACAAAGGCTGCTGCCTGCAGGCCACTGCTGCTGCTCTCCCACACACCCCGGTGTGTAGGCTGGTATGTCTCCCCGAGGCACAGAGACTTCTGACCAGATGATTCGTATCACTGATGAAGAAAAACAACCAACCAACTCAGGAAAAACAAATATAAAGGCCCAGGGACAAATGTAGCATTTTTGGCCCTGGCCTGCAATGAAGTCAGCTCACTCCCAGTCCAATCCCAGGTGTAGGATTTTGCACTGACTGACAGTGGCCCCCAAGGGTCATTCCAATGGCTGGGAGTTGAAAGACCTGCTCTGGCTTCTGCCCTTTTTCTCCTAGATATACTCCCTACACAAGGGGAGAGAGAGGCAGTTAGCTGGGAAAGGGCAGCCCAGGAGCTGCCCTGGTGGCTGTAAGCCAGCTGAGGGTCCATCTTAGAGGGTTGGATCCACTGGGTATCAGCAAGGGAGAAAGGAGAAGGTACTATTCGGCTTAGCTGACTGGTTGCATGGTGGTACCAGCTGGAAGGATGTCACATGGATTATGGTGTTTTCAACACCTCACAAGCCACCAGCAGCAGACACACAGACCAAGAACTGGAGGTGAGTCCTGCACTCCTGACCTGTAGGGGTCGGCCTAAGAGAAGGATCAGGTCAGGCCCAGCAGGGGTCTGGGATCTTGATTCAGATTGGAACCTATGGCAACTTGGGCACATTTGGATCCAGCGTTTGGCTTCCACCCCAAGACAAGAACTCAGCAATGAAGCCATGAGACATGCACATTCCTACCCTCCTGTCCAGCCACCCCTCTCCTGCAGGTATCGTGGGCGTTTAAAGGAACCTGCCTCTCCCTGCTTTGCTCTCTCCAGCCTCAGTGATTTCCAAGGACCTAGCAGAGGCTGATCCCTACAGGTCAGGAGTGCAGGACTCACCTCCAGCTCTTGTTCTGTGTGGCTGCTGCTGGTGGCTTGTGAGGTGTTGAAATTGCTATAATCCATGTGACATCGTTGCAGCTGGTACCACTGATGGCTGGGAGCACTCAGGCATGAGAGGAGCTGGCAAAAGTTCCCGGGCCGTGTATGAAACGCCTGTCTAGTGGCAGGGGTGATCTGATCCCCACAATTGACAGGGGTGGGGAAGATCAGGGGTTAACCCTTTTGCTATTGCAAGTACCACCGGTGGGAATCCACAAAGAGCATGGCTCAAACCTTTCACTGTGTTCCCAGGGCAAAGAACCCACACTGCTAAAACTCAGAATCCATCCCTTCATCCTTCACTTGTAATCATGATACCAGAGCACGACCTCTGGGGCTGGTGTCCCCAGCACAACTAACTGCCAATGCAAAGAGCCAGTTTACTGCAGCTGTTCAGTTCCAGGAAACAAAGCAGAGGGTCTGGACCAGCAGCAGCAAGCAGAAGTTAATTTCATGGATGTTGGAAGCATGCAGATTAAAGGCAGGCAGGGGACGAGTTGGGAAAGGTGAGAGGGACAGCATAGTGGCAGAACTGAGGGAGTTTGCAGTGAGTGAATGAAGGATCCAGTCCCCTTCATGGCTTGTACTACAGATAAATTTCAAACCCTGAGTCATGAGCTTTAATCTCCCTACCGTTGTTCCGTAGCTATGTGTGCTCTGCTGGTGGAATCACGACTTGCTTCAAACAGCAGGAGTTGATTAAACAACACAGTGGCAGACCCAAACAAATCAGCTTCCAGCCAACTTGAGCCCCAGCTTGGTCTCCTGTGTTTACCACGGATAGCACCCTGCCTGGAACCTCGCACAGTTCACAGAGACACCTAGTGGCAAGATAATATATTGCAGGTAAACATGACATTCCAGGTCTGGGAAAACTAAAAGGTTCTTTATTATTAAAGCTCATATTACAGTAGCCTCTAGCCCCTGCTTTCACAGTCCAAGTTCAGGGCCTGCTGTGCTAGGCACTGTACTGACATGCTCTGCAACATGTGCATTACAGCCATGTTGTCCCACAGCCAGGTGTCAGAGACTCTGCAATAAGTGCAGGAAAGACAAAAGTTGAAAGTGGCTGTGTTTTCCATGTCTGCTCCTGGGTTGGCAAGGGACTTATTTTGGTTCCCCTGCCTTGTGCCACAGGGATGCCATCTCTCTCTCTCAGGATGTGCAGCCTTCCTTGTGTTGCAGCAGTTCCCAGAAGCCAAGCAGACTCAGTGGTCCCAAGGAGCAGGGCCTCCTCTATGGGTCTTCTCTAGGACCTGGAAATATTCCATGAAGGGAAGCAGGGTGCTAGGTGGCTGAGGCGTGTCCTGGCAGCAAAGACCCAAATGGACCAGGAGTGACCCCCCCCCCCCCGCCAGATGTGCAAGCAAATGGAAGCTATGGAAAGGGAGGAGAAAGAGAAAGATGATGTGAAAAACACCTTTCTTCACTTTGAAAACATATTAAAGGGCATTGGAAAAATGACAAACAATTGTCCATTACAATAAACACACAAAAAGGACTTGATGCAGAGAAACCTGCCCCAGGAACATTACACCTGGATCACCCCAGATGCTGTTAAAGTGCCATGCCAGCTGAGTGCCCAGATGACAAGTCCAGTTTAAAGCAGGTCACCGAGGTCCAGGGTGGAGGGAGAGTTTGGACTGTGCTAGTTCAAATAATGAAAAATCTTTGGAGGGAAAAACTCCCTGGGAAAAAACATGTTTAGCTCAGTTCAACATCACAGCCCAAATGACTGAGGAGGGGAACAGAAAAGGAGGGTTCCCAACTTGGGTGGTGCTGCTGAACATGCCCTCAGAATAGAGGTTGAGTGATTGGTTTGGAGCCAGCCATCAACCCAAGCTGGACAGAAGGTGAGGAAAAGAAGAAAGCTCTTCTGAACTATCACCGATGTGTGTCCCTGGCGAGTCCAGCTATCAGAGAGGATAAATGATCAATGGGCCAATTTATAGACACGCAACTGAGCTTGAAAATGCAGATGAAGATCAGCAAAGGGAGGCCAAATACACACTGAGAAGCTGTGGAACTTTGATAGAAGAAGCTGCAGCCTCTGGTGAAGAAGCAGGATGCTGACACTGGGCCCTATAGCAATAATACGAATAGAAAGGGAAGCAGTTTTCAGCCAAAAGCCAGGACTGTGAAAATGTTGGCCACAGAAAGGCTGGCTGTCAATATAAAGGAAGCCAGGACAGAGCATCAGTGGGGCCTTGTGAAATATCTTGCCCAGTTTGGGAAATGGGAGGGACACAGAACTGAGGGGGCCTGGCAAAGCTTGATAATACAACACTCAGCCCTGAGTTTTTGTTTAGATTCGGGCAGTTAATAATGGGAGTTCGGCTTCTAGCATTTGCTGGGCCCTGTGAAATGCACAGCACGGCAGTGATTATACTGGACATCCTAACAGTGAGAGAGAACAGGAAATCTAAATTTTTCTCAAATTACCCTGTGACCCGATGTGGCAAGGACGCTTGTCCAAAACTGCGGAACACTGAAAGTTTGACCTCCATCATCTGAGCAAGCAGTCTGGATGGCTGAGATAGTGGATGAGTGAAAAACTGGTTTGGATTTCACAATAGCTGAGAACCCGGTCATTGACGCAGGGAAGGTGTCTTATGACTTCAGCAAGTTGCAATTAATTCCCTTTCCTGATGCAGCCCAGCTGAGAGACATGCTTGGTTCTGCAGTGAGGGAGGTGTTCTGCCTCCAGCAACAGAGTAAACAGCTACATGCTGCAGTAGCCTGCCGTTAAAGTAAACAGTGGTTGAGACCCAGGGGTTTGGGGAATTTTATCTGCTAAACATCTTGTGGACCTTAAGCAGGAACGGATCCATTTGTTTGCTGAATCCTTCTGACAAATAGCAAATAAAAAGGGATCCAAAGTACCACAGTGAAAACCAGCAAATCCACGAAGTGCTTGTAGAGAGGAAAATTAGCAGGTGAAAGCTCCCAGTGTTTCCAGAGGACCTTTAAACAAGGAGCAGCAGACCAACAAAGATATGATATGTGCAGCACTGCTCTAGCACACAACTGACATTGGGGGAAATGGCCCAAAACAGCCATTACCAGTAGCGAAGTGAGAAAAGACACTTCTGGCCACTGAAGAGATGTATCTGGCAGATGCCATGGAGTTTCCACCAGGCTTTGTACCGCTGCTGGTTAAGATGAAGATGGCAGTGCCAGATCTTGTGTAGGCCACAAAACAGTCACCTTAAAAGACTCCAGTCCACAGCTGCTGTCACAGATTTAGGCTGGGTTTCCATACTGGATCTTAAAAGTGGGTGGTGGGAAGTGGAAGTAGATCTGAAATACTGCTTTCCCAGCAAGGCAGTGCCTCCAGCAGTCAGGGGCGTCACTAGACATAAATATTAGGGCGGGCCCTGGCCCCCACCAGCCGCCGGGGACCCAACCTGTTCCCTTCCCCCACCCCCCCTTAGTTCCCCAAGCCCTTCCCAACCCCCATGGCAGCCCCCAGAGCCCTTCCTCAACCCCCAGTCCAGCTGTCAGTGCCCGATGCCCCAGGCCGACCGCCACCTTGGTGCCCTTTCCCCACCGGGCCTGTGTGCCTGCCCCTGGACTCCCCCACTCCCCCCCAGCTCCCTCACCTGGCCACTGGGGGAGAGCAGGGCTGCGGCAGCAGCTGAGGCCCCTGGCATGACCCTGCTTTGAGCCTGCTCAGAGCAGGGTCAAGCCAGGGCAGGAGTTTTAAAAACTCCCAGGCCCAGCCTGGGGCAGCTCCCTCCCAGCTGGAAGACTCTGCCTTCCAGCTGGGTAGAAACCATGGCTGCTGACAGTTTTCCCTGCATGGGGGTGCAATGGTGCACCCCTGTGCAGTTTTGGGGTGTGCTACTCAGGGGCTGGTCCTGAATTTCAGGGGGGCTGAGGCCCCTTGAGCCTCCCCCAGGGATGCCACTGCCAGGAGTTCAGACTAATGGCTCCTGGCTGGTGCTTGAGAGGTTAATGGGGAGAACATTACATAGCACACTCATCTCAGCCAGCTCTAGGCCTAGGTAATATCCTCACAGATTCTAAGGTCAGAAGGAACCAGTCGTCTTTGACCTCCTGCACAATGCAGGCCACAGACCCTCCCATCTGTCTCCTGTAATAAACCTCTAACCTATGAATGAGTTTTTAAAGGCCTCAAATCATGGTTTAACAACTTTAAAGTACAGAGAATCCCATATGACAGAGGAAGGACAGAAACCCTGAGAACCTTTGCCAGTCCGTTATGGGGGAAAATTCCTGGTACACATTTAAACCTTTGAGCTGGGGCAGTGCTGGACTTAAAGATTAGGTAGGGCCCAGGCCCCACCAGCCACCGTGGCCCTGATCCATTCCTGATCCCCTCTCACCTGGCTGGTTTCCCAAGCTCTTCCATTACCCCCCCACCCCCCACAGTCCCCTGCGTCCTTCCCTAACCCTCAGTCCTGCCACTGGTCCCCGCTGCCCCAGGCCAACCCCTCCCCCGTGTCCTTTCCCCGCCTGGTCAGAATGCCTGCCTGCCTGCCGACTACCCCCCCCGCTTTCTTACCTGGCCGCCGGAGGAGAGCGCAGCCCCAGCAGAGGCTGAGGCCCCCAGCGTGACCCTGCTCTGAGTATGCTCAGAGCAAGGTCAGGCAGGGTGGGAGTTTTAAAAACTCCCAGGCCCAGCTTGGGGCAATTCCCTACTGGCTGGAAGACTGTGTCTTCCAGGTGGGTAGCAGCTGTGGCCAGAGCCGTAACTATAGCGGGGCCAATGGGGCAAAGCCCCAGGTGCACCAGAGTGACTCAAGAGGGCCTCTGTATTAAAGGGGTGGCCTTTGCGGCGCTGGCTGTAAGCACTGCTAATTGCAAGGGGTGCGTTCTGATCAGAACGTGCCCAGGGCGGCAAGAAATGGCATTACACCCCTGAGCAGTTTAGAGGCATACTGCTCAGGGGCTGGCCCTGAGTTTCAGGGGGGCAGAGGCCCCCAGAAGCCCCTGCTAACGATGCCTTTGGTTTGAGCCAGGATGGATGTGTTTACCAATGACCTGGCATAAGAGGAAAAAAGTCTTGCATCTGAGACATGACCCAAGGAAAGGTGAGCTGTTTGAAAAAGACACAATTTACTTTGCTCATCCAGTTAGTGATGGGCAGGGCTTAAATTCAGCCAGAGTCATCTGGCACAGTGAATATTTTTAAACCTGCAGGATCACTGGTGCCTCCTGCAGGGCTGAAACCACAACTCTTGGTGCACCACAAGAGGCTAAAGCCCCAAGACCCTGAAACCTGGAGCCCCAAATGGGAACATAGTCTAAGAAATAATTTCTGAGAATTTAAGCCTTGGTGATGGGAGAATTTCCACTGCTGAAAAGCAAATTGTGGCTAGAGAGGAATTGTGACCTCCCCACAAAGAACTCCTAGCAGTGACTGAATCACCATGATGTGAAGGGGAGAAAATTGTTAGTCAGGACAGAGCAGGCATCCCTGCCCTTCAGATTCAGAAACTCAGAGGGGCAACTAGCCAGGTGGCAGGAGAAACAGTCATGCTCCAATTTCCCAGCCGTACAAAGGGTGCCACAAGACTGGTAATGGCCTTGTCCTGGGGGGTAGGGAGGAGCTCTAATTGCAGTCACTTCCTGAAGGAGGACAGCAAGGTACTGGGAATGCAAGAGAATGAGTGTGTCTAGAGATGGCTGCTTCCTGAACTTGAGAATGTAGCTGAGGCTGGGAGAGTTATGACAGGGAACGAAATGGGCCAGGCCAGATTTCACAGAGTAGCTGTTCTATGGGGGTTCTCTGAAAGAAGCCCCTCCCAGATGGTTGCAAAGAAATCAGGCTGGGAGAGGAAAGCAGGAAAATCAGTTTGGGTTGGTGATGTGAAAAAAGTCTCAACAAAAGGGCAGTATGTAAATATGTAGATAATTAAGCTTGGGTTGTCTAATTTGTAAATGATTGCTTTATTTCTGTTTGGGAGGTGTCAAACAAGGTGCCCCCATTCTGAATTCCATCAGGGTGATGGGCAAAGCTGCTGTAGGGGTTGTATTGTAAGGAAGGTAGGTGAAGCCTCATTGAGGCTGAAGGGTGGGAAAGCCCTCGGTCATTCACTGAAGCAGTTCAGTTACTGAAATAATTGGAGCCACCATCCAGAAGACAGACCTCAGGAAAGGGCTGGTCAGGAGCTGAGGTCTATGGCTAGAGGGGTTTTGTGGCACATTGTTTGATGGAGACGTTTCTGTAAGCAGACACTCACAGAGAACAGGTGGAGAGAATTAGCTGAAAGGCAAAACAGTGCGAGAGAAAGCCTGGGAATTTTGGCCTGAAGTGAAAGGTCACTTTTTGGGCAGAGTGCTGGCTGGAAAGAGGCTTGGAATTGTATGCAAAGAAACAATCTTCTATTGTTTGATTCCTGCTGCGCTCAGGGAAACAAGACTTTGTCCATTCTCTGTCCATTGACAGAATTGTATTGAAGAAATACCAGGATCAAGTCATCAGTTTCTCCTTCCAACAGAAACAAACAGCAAAGCCTCAAATATTGGCTAACTGGTCAGGCGAAAAGTGGCAGGGATGGCGCTTGCACCTGTCTACCCTCGCCACAGCCACAGCCTTCAAAGCCTAAATCTTTTTGATAGCAGTCCCAGTCATATCTGCCTCCTTGGCCCACTTCTCAGTCCCGTTTCCAGCATTTGCTCCAGAAGGAGGTGGGCCTCAGACTCAGGGTTCACTTCTGTCCAAGTGCAGATGACAGGGTTCACAAGTCGAATAAAAGATGCCTCAAAGCAGAGCCCCCGGGGGGCCTCCTGACTCCCAGGTACTGCTACGCTGCAATTGAACAGATGCCTGGGGCTGATGCATGTCAGCTGGCCTGGGCTCATGGGGCTCAGGCTGCAGGCTGTAAAACTGAGGTATAGACATTTAGGTTCCTCTGGACCCTGTGACATTGCCAGGGGGGTGAGGTGAGGTGGGGTGGGGTGGCATCCCAGAGCCTTGGCTCCAGTCTGAGCCTGAATGTTCAAGTGCTGGGTAGACATGCCCTCATATTGCTCTTTGGCCAGTGCCCACTGTAAATACTACATAGCCTCCACAATCCCCAGGCTGGGGAGCAGATGGAGGGGAGAAGAGAGAGACCCCTGTGCTCAGACTCTCTGCGTCTTCTGTTGGCAGTTCCACTTTCTCCCCACCCTCCTTTCTGATTCACAGCATTTGATTGGATGCCATTCAGACACACCCAGACCATAAAAATAGCTGGGTTCTGACCAGCATGTCCCACCCAACCACAGGCTAGTATTTTTAGCCTGGGTGTGCCCACCATGGAAACACGCTGGATGGCTCAAGTGGTTCACACAGGCCAAGGAAAGCCTCTTTCCCTTGCAACTGCCCGGCTGCAAGCCATCAGCCAGAGATGCACAGTGCAAATCTCTCAGCTGTGTTGTCAACCCCTGGCAGGTCTGTCCCCATCCTGGGCACTTTGACAGCTCTGTAGCTGACTCACCCCTCTCAGACTGAACAGATTTGGGTTGATGTCACCAAAATCCAGTGCTGCGAGTCAGGGCAAGGTGCTGGCCAGGTCACCCAGGCACAGGGCACTGGGATTATGAAAGGGGATGGCACAGTAGGGAGGAAAGCTGGATCTGTCCAGCCCCATATCCGACCTCCGGCTGCATCAGACAGAGCAATGACCCACCCAGTGCCCCCTTCCCCTGCCGCCAGCTGCACTAGATCACAGCAATGGTCTGTCTAGAGCAGTAACTTGTCTTTGGAAGTGGCCAAGATCTGACGCTTCAGAGGGTAGTTAGGTGAAGCGTGACCAGAGCCATAATACAGCTGGGCGTCCTTCCTGACCCGAGAGGGGAGCAACCACTGCTCTGACGCAAGAGCTTTCAGGTGCAGATTTAGAGATTGGCCAGGACAGCTTGCTGCAGACAGATGGGTGACAGAGTTCATCAAGAGGCCGGGAGTGTTTGTTCCAATCACAGCACATGGGCCTGTCTCTACAACAGTCCCTGTGAGACTCCACACTGCGCTGGCCTCACACCCCTTGAAAGGGGTTACTGTTCCTCTTTTGAGCTCCCCCTTGCGCTCCACAGACCCTCTTGTGCCCCTCAATCCTGACCCATAGCCCCTGCTATGCCAGCCAAAGGATCTTCCCCCAAGCCACTCCTGGACTCATCTCGCCCCAACAACTATACCGCTGCCCCTCAGTCCTGACCCACAGCCCCTGCTATGCTAGCTCTAGGCTCCCCTTGCTCAGAGATCTGTGAATCTGGGGACCAGCTGCTTGCTCCCATTGTGCCCCTGCTGCTACTGGGAAAACCGGGATGCAGACAGACAGGGCACAGCCCTGATGTGAATAAAGTCTGCAGGTGTCTCTCCCCAGTCCAATCAGCAGGACCCAGGCACCGAGACAGCTCAGACTGCCCCCTGCTTGTGATCTTTTCAGGCACACCTCGATGACACAGCTTTCTAGCACTTGGCGAGCCTATCACCTTCCCTTGAGGGACCACCATGCCCTGAGCAGTCTGGGATCATGAGCACCAGGCCTCCCAGGAACTTTTCCGTTCACCTTGGTTGTACCAAGCAAGGTCTGGGACGTGGGCTCCAAACCAGTGATGCCTGTTCCCTTGTGTTGCCGCCCAGTGGGGGTGAAGAGAGCCACACACACTCATTCAGCCACACCAAATGAAGATCAGTCCCAATGCTGGGAGCCAGGAGAATTTACTGTCCCTCTCTGTTAGAGGAACAAAGCTGAGCAGGAATGGTTGTGTGTGTCTGTGTGGGGGATTCCTTTTAATTCTTTATTTGACAAAGCCTGCTGTCTGGGGGAACAAAGGGGTCCTAGGATGTGCTGGGACGCGGGCAGAAAAGGAAAGACTTTAGACACAG
Source organism: Podocnemis expansa (assembly GCA_007922195.1). Lineage (NCBI taxonomy): Eukaryota > Metazoa > Chordata > Testudines > Podocnemididae > Podocnemis > Podocnemis expansa. The sequence goes on from ML681978.1 coordinate 6,272,923, forward strand.
CTCCGAAGCAGTGGCTGGTGGTCACTGATGCATCAGCACAAGGCTTTCATCTATGCTGAGTGGGGTCAGGGCAGCGCTGGGAAGGGAGACCACCAAGGAAAAACCCAGCAGCTGCACCATGAGGGATGCTGTATTTCCGAGGAGATTTCAAACAAAGTGTATGAGCTACTTGTGGTCTAATGCAATGCCATGTGGCTAGCATAAGCTCACTTATATTGAACTGTTGCTCCAAGGGATCCCCTGCAATTTTTTGGCAGGGTAGGGGGTCAAATTTCAACATGGCTTATTTTATTCTGTATTTCTAAACAGAGGTGGTCTTTGGCTATTGGGTCCCTAGGTGAAGGCCCATTGTGGGGGGCCCCCTATAGGCCCACAGGCCCCTGCCTCCTGTGGTCCCAGCTCCCGTATCACAGACTCAGCTCCTCCATCACCGGCTCCAGCCCTGGCCCCCTTGCTGCCAGCCCCTGCCCCAGGAGCCAGCTCCTCCTGCTGCCAACTGAGGCAGACACAGCTTTTGGAGTAGGCAAAGCAGGTGACGTGGACCCTTTCTGCTTGGGGCCCTAGGTATACACATGATTCACCTACCCCAAAAGCCACCTCTGTTCCTAAATCCCCCCTGGCCGATTGCATTTAATCCACACATCTTCACTCTCTCTCCTAACCTCTTGTGTCTGTGGTATTGCTGTGGAGTGTTAAACAGAGGCCACCTTCCACCCCAGGGAACTGCTTCCTGCCTGTAAAACTGGCAGCAGGGAAGCTAGTGAGACTCACATACAAGGTTCTTATCTTTCTGTCCCTCTCCGTGGAGGCAGCCAGTCACACTAAATGAATAAGTCAGACAGGAACACCTGTTCCCAGCACTCTGTCCTAAAACTAATGGTGCAGAAGCTACAGCCCTTCATTGTGCAAGACGATCATTGTTATTTGCAAGCAGCTTGTGGTGACTCCCCCTCCTGCCTTGCTCTCCTCTTGGCCCCCATCACGTCCTAACCAGATTGCACCAGCTGCCTGGAATACCGTCCCACGGTGCTTTCACACCCTGGTGGTGGCTGGGAATGGCTCTGGCAGCCCACAAGAGCATATAATGCAGCCATTGATCTGTAGCTGGCCCAGTGGAGTCCAGAGCACAGACAATAGCGCTTTGTCCAGTGATGGATCTACCAGCACTGCTCAGAGGGCCAAGGGCCCCTTGGAGGCTTGCTTTCTTCTTCCTTACAGCTTAGGCCCATTATGGTGCCAGGGAAGAACCCCGTATACAAGGCAAAGCAAGGGACAAAGATGGACAGGCTCGCCAAGGGGTGAGCCCATGTTCAGGAGCAGCTCAGCAAGTCAGACACATAGGAAGGAGCTTTCCAGCTTTGACTCCGAAAGAGAATGCAAAAATGTGCTTAATGTGCGGGAATATCTTTCCAAGCCTCTCCTGGCAGTAGGGGGCGCTATGGGGAGGGGGCAGGAAGAGGGCTGGCTATGGGGGAGGCAGGGCTCTCCTGGCTTGTGGTGCCCCTGCAATACCATAATCAGTTCAGCAGATGTGGGCCCCAGGCACTCAATGGCAGAGAAATCTTGTCAGTTCCCACCAGTGCAGTGCCCCACTCAGAACTACCCAATGGGGCAGGGAAGCAGCTGTAGCCCACCCCACTGCTGAAGCGCCCCTGCTGGGAGAGGTGGGGACAGTCTCCCTGCAGGACTGGATGGCTCTCCAGGGGCTCTGAAGGGCTTTTTCCACAAGTCTGGGGTGGGTGGCTGGTACCTGGATGCAGCCTCCCTCAGGGGCAATGCTCACAGCACAGCCTGGCAGAACAGAGCTCCTGCAGCCCAAGGCAATCACTGTTGCAAAACCTTGACCCCTCTGCCATCCTGGCCCAGAGGATGACCTTGAGTGCCACAGCTGACAAATCCTGTGTCCCTCACCCTGTCCTCCAGTGCAGAGGGCACCTCACTCACAACTGGGCACTGGCTGGAGAGATCCAGGCATGCAGGCTCCAGGTCCCACTGGGGACCAGGAACAGAGATTGGTTACCTAATATCACTGGCTCCACATGGCTCTGTCTACCTCCACGCCCTTGGTAAAGGTCAGGAGTGTGTGTGTGGGTGGCAAGGAGGCCTCCCCACATCTCAGACCAATGAGCAGGAATCTCACACTTCTCTAGCACACATGGTGTCTCACTCACCTCCCTAGTGCTGATGGGTGGGTGTGTGAGCTCCCAAGCTCCCCAGCTCTCTCTTGGTATCTGTTTGCCAGTTACTCCTGCCCTGCTAGCCTGCTGGGTGAGATCATGGCGCCATCATTTCTGACCTATAAAATCTGAATAGTCATTTGGCCACATGACAGGCCCAAGTCAGAGCAGCCGGGCACAGCAGGAGGGCACGGATGGCACAGTGGGGGAGGACAGCAGATCTCCAGGGGATATGACCTGGGTTACAAAAGGAGTGAGTCAGCAGCTGACCCGTTGGATGCCAGCAAGGGGTGGTTGACTCACTGGGGTCTGAGCCCTGGGCAGCCACCCACTGACCTAACTGGGCAGCTAGACAGCAGCATGTTGGCTTTTTAGTGCCCCCGCCTGGGCCAGGATCCCTGAGAGGCAGGTCACCCTTTTGATCCTTGCTAACATAAAATGGGGGGTGGGGGTCTCCTGTGGTTACTCACTGCAGGATCACATCAATGTGGCCACTGGAAGAGAGGGAGGCCATCCCCAAGTGTGGTACAGTGTGCAACAGCAGCCCCCTGCCTCAGTTTCCCTGAAGGTTCCTGAAAGTAATTCAGTTATGCCAAGGTCTTGGAAACAACATCCTCTTGGGGTCCAGTTTATTAAATATCATTTAGCTGACAAGGCCACTTTCTTTTCAGTTTAGCTTCCCATGCCTCCTTCCCGGCTCTGCATCTTGAAATCCAAGTGTCTCTGCTCCACAGCTCACTCCAAATGTAGGGGCTTCACATCATCACCATCATCCTTGTCATCCGTCCTCCTTCAGGCTACATCAACTGCCCCTGTCTGTGGCACCTTCAACTGCTCCCTCACTGCTTGTCCTTGAAGCCTTCTTCTCACCCAGTTGCCAACCCACTCTTGATCCATTCCAGGTGAGGCTGATGATGACACCCAAGCCTATTGATGCTAGCTGGGGGAGAGGGGCTGCCCCCCCCCCGCCATGCTCCTGGCCATTAAAGGAACAATACTCTGCGCTCATTTTCCTAAGTAACTCCCATTCCATTTCCTTGATTTCAGTGACTGGAAATTAGGAAAAAAACAAACAAACAAGGAGTCTTGTGGCACTTAAAGACTAACAGATTTATTTATCACTTGATGATAAATGGAAAATTTCACTTCGTCAGATGCTTTGAAGAGGGGGATCTTACAGAATGGGATGAAAATAAATGCAGGGGAGTGTAAGACATGGGATCAGCTCATACTGCAACAGTAAATCAAAGCAGTTGTAAGGATTCAAACTCTAGGAAACAGCACATAGAGCAAGGGTCTCAAACTCAAATCACCATGAGGGCCACATGAGGACTAGTAAGGGCCAGCTGAAGTCTAGTGTGTCAGCCCGAAGGCCGCACCACTGAAACCTTTTCATACAACAATTTTGCAAATATCGGTAACTATAGTGTTGTTGCGGGCCACAGGAAATAGCTTTAGATGCTGCATGCCGTCCTCGGACTGTGGGTTTGAGACTCCTGACACAGAGGGAGGGTGAAGTCAAATTACCTGTTATAATGTGAAAAGAATCCATAGTCAGGATTAAGTCCTGCTTTCACACAATCTAATTTGCATATTAGTTTGGTTTTGGCTGTTTGTCTTTGACGTCTTGATGTTCCATTGATTTTCTTGAGGACCATAGTTAACGTGATGGCGTCATTAGGAAGATGGAAGTGCTCAGCAACTGTCTTTTTCGTGTTATGATTTCTGATATCAGTTTTGTTCCCATTTATGCTTCTGCGTAGGGTCTATCCTGTTTGTCCAATGTATAAGGTGTGGGGGCACAAAAGACACCATCATAGGACCTAATCAAGCCAGCTACCCCATCAAAGAGTCATTCGCCTGCTCATGCACTAATGAGATTTATGCCATCATGTGCCAGAAATGCCCCAGAAGAATAAATCGTCCTTTCTCTGGCTTTAAAGGATCCAGCCAGTCCAATCTGTCTTCCCATTTAGCCGGACATAGCTCTGACTTGCCTGTACCATCCTTCATGGCTCTGCTTCTCCATGGACCCATCTGTCATGTGTCTTTCTAAGAGACTGGGTGAGACTCTACAGCCCATGGGGGCGGGGGGCAAAATCAGGCAAGGGAATCATCATGGTCCTTTCTGACCCTAACATCTATGGCTATATTAATAATCCATTTTTCTAAGACCTGGGAAACCATTTTACTCCAGTCCCCAGCAAGGGGTGCTATGGGGATCAGGGCAGAAGTGCAGGCTGTGGGGGGAGCACCCAGCTACATCAGCCCCAGCCTCTCCCATCTTCTCCCAATAGGGAGTGCTACGCTAGTGGCCTCTGATGTAATGTTTGTTGCGAGGGGTGAGGGGGGCTGATAATTGATGGGTCATTCATAAATCCAGAACAAGAAGCAGCTTTGAGACACGGCCACTCACGATGCCACAATGACGCCTCTGTGCCCTCCGTGAACAGCCGCTGAGTCAGAGCCCAGAACTTCCTCCCTGTGAACAACCAGCGTTCTGCAATCAAGCTGAGCTGCCCAAGTTCTGGCTCTGACCAGTGTCCGCTGGCTCTTAGTGTGGGGAGAGAGTGAGGAAACTTCCTGATGGCTGCCCACGTGTCAGCACCCTGCACGTGACCCCGGCTCCTTTGCAGGGCCACAAGAGGAAAGAGCCACCCCAGCAAAGTGCTGAGACCCTTCCCATCCATACTGAAGTGGCTTGTCCTTGGGAGCCTGCCTGCAGGACCATCTCCCTCTTGGAGTGGGCAGGGTGGGAGGAAGGGACAGGCTGTTCCCAGGAGCTGGATAGAATTATCCTGGGAAAATGGCTTGGAGCTGGGCTTGCGAACCCCCTCGGTTTGCCCTGGAGTTGCCAGGAATTAGAGATTTATCTTTAATTACAGATTAGGTCGGGTTATGAGACCTCCAGGAATTCATCCAATCAAAATCAGCAACCCTGCTCAGAAACTCTCCCCTGCCCCTCAAAGGAAGGTCAGAGCAGAGTGAGGGGAGGGTGGTGGTGGGAAGCGGTGGGCAGAACCTGAATCAACTTCTGCCTGGAAAGTGTGGTGCTCAAGTGCTGCTATGGTCACCTATGGCATGCATAGAATGGACCTAGCACAAGCGGCAGATCCTGCTCAGGAAAGGCCTAGAGCTGGGTTAGCTGCGACTCGTGTGTGTGAGTGTGAGAGAGAGGCACAACTGATGAGCATCAGCAAAGCAGTGGGGGGAGCCAAGGGCTGTGGTAGCAGGGGTTGTGGGCAGGCAAGGCCCAGAACTCGAGTAAAAGCAGGCACTGCAGATTAGGGATGAGAGACACTGGCATCAGGCATTTCCCTGTGTCACCCCAGCAGTCCATTCCCCTTTGCAGTACAGAGACATCAGTGAGACAGCTAGAGGGGTCCTGCTGTACTCAGCAGTGCTCTGTCCTGGGGGAAGGCTTGGCTGCGCCATGACCTAACTAAGGTCAGTCATTTAAACCCCTGCCACACAGGCAGCTTGAAGAGTGAGATTTTCTATCAGTAAATGTCAGTAAACTTTGATTTCACCTACACACCCAAACCCAGCGTTGGATTACAGCACCTCCTGGGGCTTGGGTCTGGCTACTTTTGTGAGTTCCCCCTACAGTGGCACCTAGCCTGAGGGCAGGGCAGCGCTTGGGGGCCCTGAGCCAGGGGGGCCAACAGACCAGCCAGCCTTCAGGGCAGGGCAGGTTAGCACTCAACACTGGGGCCTAGCTGGTGGGGGGGGGAGGCCCAGCCAGCACAGAGCAGGCCAGCCAGTCATGGGGAGGGGGTGTCAGGAGTTAAAGTATATTTTGGCAGGCCCTGGAACCCACCTAAATTTCTGGGTCTCCTTCATGCACGTCCAGCTCCCCTTCACCTACCCCAGCTACCAGGGCTGTCCCTGGGGGTTGCAGGGACCTGGGCGAATATCCCTCTGCGGGGCCCTCACTCACCTTACCCCAGGCACTGGGGGGGGGAGGGGGCAGCCCAGAGAAGGGACAGGCCCCTGTGCCAGCCATCCCATGCCAGGGACCAGACAAGCCGGCCAAAAGCAGCTGAACAGGATTGCAGAGTCTGGTTTCTCAGCCACCCTTAAGCCAGTGGTTGTCAAACTTCTTTCCTTGGGACCTAGCTCCAGACCCTCTGCCGTGCGGTGAACCTCCACTGAAGAAAATCTGCCGGCGAATAGTGACCACACCTGCAAGGGCAGGAAGGTTGGTGGGGGTGGCAATCCCTCATGGCTTTCATCCTTTCTCTTGAGGCTCCTATTGCATCTCTGAAATCTACACATCTAATTTGAGATCACCTACCTGGAACATGCAGAGGGTGATCCCACATGCCATACTGCTGTCTCAAATCAGGAAGCATGTCAAGTCTCTAAAATTGCATGTAGTAGCCTCTAGTGTGTGTGTGTGTGAGCTCCTTGCAAATGGGGGTGGGGGTGACTGGGTGGAGAAATGAGATGGATGTGCTGAGACAGGGGAAAGAGAAAAGAGCCAATGCCAGACTGGAAAGAAAGTTCCTAGAAGATCCTGTCTGCTGCTGAGTCTGTCCAAGTCCCTCCAGGTCCTGCTCCCTTCTCCACTGCCAAATCCCAGCAACTGAAGCAGCCCCCCTGGGTTTCACTTGCACCTTTGCTCTTCATCTGCTCCTTGAGTCTGCATGAGTTTTCATGAACACTCAATTGTCCACAATATTGTGCTTGAAGGGGTGCTAGTCCTCTCTGCTTGGTCTGGTGACCCCTGGCAGTGTGCATGAGGCAGCAACGCAATGGGGCTATCCACTCCCCCCTTCAAATTAGGATCTTGTTATAGCTTCTCCTTCCAGCAGATCCATCCCTGAGTTGGGTTTTATTCTGTTACTTAAGGATTCTAATTGTAGAAAAAAAAATACCATACTTTGTAACACAGGCTCCTACTAGAACAGTTAGCTTTTCTCTTCTCTTTTTAATTATCAATCAAAAAAAATCTCTGGAGTTTTTACTAAAATCTACAAGTTATAACTTTTGTTGCAAGCAAGGGAATTCTCAACCCACTGAAAAAAGAGGCAAGTCCTAATTTGCAAAAATAACTGCAATCCCCATATCCCAGAAATGGTGGAATAACATGCTGTTCAGAGTTTTTTCTTTTCTTCATTGGGTCTATTGATAAAAAAACACAAAGGTTGCTTGCCTGTGACCTCAGTCCTTTTCATATGAATGAGAGAAGCCCAAAGAGATACTGACTCAGAGAGGGAAAAAAAATGGAGTCTTGTGGGACTTTAAGGCTAACAGATTTATTTTCACATAAGCTTTCATGCGAGAAAATCCCACTTTGTCAGATGCTTTGAAGAGGGGGAACTCTTCAAAGCGTCTGACAAAGTGGGATTTTCTCCCATGAAAGCTCATGTGATAAATAGATCTGTTCGTCTTTTAAGTGCCACAAGACTCCTTGCTTTTTTTGCTTTACTAGACTAACACAGCTGCTCCTTTGGAACTTGACTCAGAGAGGAGGCATAGAGCTTCTTTGAAGAACAATTAGCACCTCATTGTTAGTCCTAATGACTCACCTTTGTTGCAGTGCTGATCTACTGCCTTAAGCAACTTTCACCCGAAGCCACTCCTCTGGTCTTACAGTAGAGACAGCTCTGTGAACAGGGCTGCCACTTTTGGCTGGCTCGCCTAGACACTGGCATGGGTGGGTAGCGGTGCAGCCCCACGGGGCCCCCCAAAGCATGGGGCCCTGGGCGGCTGTCCCTCTTGACCTGCCTTAGGGATGGCCCTGCCTGCTACTGCCCCCAAAATGCCTGCCTCCCAATAGACCCTTCTTTCCCCATGTCCTCTTCAGCCCTATTCCCTATTCCCTAAGCTCCTTGCCCCCATGTCCACACTCCAGCCCTCCTAACCCCCTATCCCCAGCTCCCCTGTCTTCACTCCATCCTCCTTCACCCCCCTCCACACCTCTCCAACCCACCATCCCATCCCCTTCTTTCACCCTACCCCCCCATGCTGAGCTGCCTGAGGGGAGGCTGGGCCCCGCACTGCACTCGCTCACCTTCAGTGGCGCGCAGAGTCCTGAGGTCCAGGGCAGGGGCAGGGGAGAATCGCCCCATTCTCCCCCTCCAGGCTGCACGTTGATGCTCCTGCCTCAAGCGCAGCCTCTGCATATCCAGGGGGGCTGGCCAGCGCTTCACAGAAGGGCAGGCACACCTCCCCTCTTCTTGTAGCAGGGCCTGCCCTGCCTGAACAAGCTGGCTTGATTTTCTATTTTTAAGGGCCCCGGAACACTGGGCCCCCTAAAAACAGACCCAGTGTTCTGAGACCACTGAAGATAGAAAAATGGAGCCACAACGCTGCATTCCAGGGCCCACTATTTTAAATGGTGGGCCCTGGAATGCAGCACTCCAGCTTCATTTTCCATTTCGAGGGACCCCGGCATGCTGACCCCCTAAAGATAGTGGGTTGCAGAACACTGTTCTGGTACATTCCTGTCTACTTTAATGCCTGGTGGTAGGCCAGCACTTGGTGCTGGGGTTTGATTGGTATTGGGGGGGGCTGTCCCCCACAGACCGACCAGCTGTGGGGATGGGGTGTGGCAGCACTGTGGGAGAGGGGCGAGGGACCACAGACTGGGCAGCCATGAGGTGGGGCAGTCCAGCACTTGGCACTGAGGCCCAGGCCTCATGGGGAGCCTGGGGTTGCAGACAGGCCAGCCCTGGGGGTGGGATGGCGCTTGGGCCCAGCAGATCAGCCTTCCTCACCTGTCATGCAGTGTGAGCTGGCGGTGTTCTGGCCAACACCTGATTTTTTTTTTTTTTGCAAGGCTTGTGGCAGCAGGGCCTCCTTAAGGCTGAGGGCCGTGGCTGCAGCCTCTAATGCCCTGCAGTTAAACTGATCCTGCCAAAACCCAAGAAAACTTCAGTCCATTGATGACAAGCAAAGTGTACAGGTGAACAGAGTAAGTAAAATGCTGATGGAGAAGGTGTGAGAGGCTGATCTAAGGACACTTATTCTCTAGAATCTGGCAGGTGATACTGACTGTTTGTGTCTGAAGTGTTTATAAACCTTTAACTTGGTGACTCTTAACATCTCCTGTCATAATAATTATTGACAGACCTCCCCCATAATTTCCCATAGCTGTGAAAATTTAAATGGATAAAAATAGATAAAAATGCTTAAAACAAAACAATGATGTTATCTGGCCAACTATTCTAAAATAAAAATTGAATTCTGTCAAGGTTACTTGGAGGGTTGAATGAGACAATGGGGCCTAGTGAGGGATGCAGTGGCCTGGGATTCAAAGATCGGGTTTCTCTTCCCAGCTTTTTCATTGGTTGGCTGGAGGGCCTGGGGCATGTAATTTCACTTTGATGGCTTGGTTTCCCCCTCTTTAAAATGGGTCTAATGAAACAGCCCCCCCCCGTCAAAATCACTTCAAGATCTGCCAGTGAAAAGCACTATGTGGAAGTGGGACTCAGCTTTGGCCCTATAAAGTCTGAGGGGCTGGTCCCCAATCTGGAGGTATTAGGTCTGAAGCCTTGTTCTTGGGCTAGAGTGAGGGCCCTGTTAGGAGAGACAGCACCCAGAAGCCAAGGTGGTCAGTTCACATCCCATCTGATTACCTTACACAAGGAAACATCAGGCAGTTAAGGAGGTGCTACTGTATTAAAAGTTCCTCTCACCAACAGATAAAAAAACAGAGCTTAAGATGTTTAAAGAAAACATTGTTTAATAGCATTCGGTCTGGCAAGGAAGCACTTAGCAACAGTTATGGCTGTAAAATCTATTGTTTTGTCTTTACATTCCCCCTTCTCTTTTGTTTACATGAATGATTTCTGTCTGGTTCTTTTATTGTTCCAGTCCATTGCATAACTACGGTAAGTGTGCACTATTTAAATCAATTAAGGCAGCCAGGTGAGTCTGGTTAAAGAATTATTTCACAATAAGTTACAAATGGTCAAAGGATTACTTTCTAATATTTTAGTAAAATGATTCATAAAGGTATAACTAAGCAGAATTCACTATAAAACTGGTGTCCAGGGAGGAGACCAGCATGGAAACAAGAATAATAATAAGAAGGGAAGACCTGAAAGAAGAAGAATCCACCTCCAGGACACAGCCCAAAATCAGAGTGCTAGAATCTGCTGCACGACCATGAGGAGCAACAGCTAGAACCCTGCTGAGGCTGACCTCGGTTGGCCAACAGGGAAGTCTGCCTGCCTGATCAGGGCTGGTGAGCACAGCATTGTATGCTTAGCATGGGCATCATGTTTGGTAGTTGTTAAGAAAACTGAGGTTACGGTTATTACTGTGTAAGACTCTTTCACTGATAAAAGATCCTGTAGAAGATCCAGTAGAATACACATTGAGCCATACCAGTTGAGAAAGGGTGTGGATATTTAAATTAACCAGACTATGCCTGGAGCTGTGCTGGGAAAGGATGCCCTAGTGCATGGGTATCAGTAGGGATTCTAGTGGAGGGAAGAGTCTGAGAGAAGTCTCTAGATGCCAGTAGGTCTTGGCTGGGGGTGGGGGGAGGGAAGGAGGCGGAGATACTTTTCAAGTGCACACCCTTCCCTAGCTGCTCCCATGCTTATGTATCTGAGTAATATCTCTCTGAAATAACTCAGAGCTGGAAACCCAGACAGTGTCTCCAGCTAATGCTGCGGGGCGATGAGATCTCATTTCAGAGCCTCGGCGGAGTTGGGTAACTGACATACATACATTCTCTTAGGTGTCTCCTTGGCTGGCAGGCTGGAAAACACCAGCCTTGCATGAGTTAAAAATCCCTTTTATTTTCCACCCAGGCATCATCTCTGTCCCTGACCATAGGTCCCTTCTTCTGTCTGCTGCTTCCCACAGAGCTGTGAGCTGTGAGACCCGAAGCTACGTAGGGTGGCTGGCACTGACTGAGCATTACATAGCCTGCAATTAGAGCCAGCCAGCCTACAATTGCAACAGGAGCCTTTTGATGGAGGCACTGGCGGGGAGAAGAAAGGCCTCTCTTGAGGCCGATGACTTCACCTCACAGGGAAGCGGGTTTCTGTGGGACTCTGGAGCGCTCTGGTGTTCCCATTGTGTGGCTGCTGGAAGTGGTGCGGAGGGTGACTTTGGAGACCGGTGACCTCTTCCCTTTTCTTTTTCCAGCCCGAGCACCCATACTGGATCCAGTTAGCATAGGCCTCAGCCAAAATGAGTTATGATCAATATCTTTAGCCAAGAGGCCAAGTTTAAAGTACTAGCTACACCCCTGATCACCTTGGTTCTCAGGAACAAAGCCAGGAGAGGCCCAGTCCATACTTGGGAATGAGAGGTCACCAGCAAACGCCCAACTGCTGTGGGAAGTGGTAGGTCAATGGCTGTCATCCCTCTGAGTCAGTGCTTTCCCCAGTGTCGTCTGGGATGGTCTGTGGAGCAGGATGAGTGACTCAATCAGGGGATCAGTACCGACCCCCTGTGTCCCAGCATTGTGCCAGCCAGGGGCCCTCTACTGCAGAAAGCAGAGGGGTGAGTCAGGGTCACCTGATTTTCCTCCCAATTCAGTGCTGAGTCCTTTGTTCCCTTCCTGGACAGCATTTGAGGGTGTTGTGTTGCAAGGAGCAGAGAGTGACTCGTTGGAAATTCCTCTCTCGGTCCATGCTAGCCGTGACACTGTGGAAGTGGAAATGCCTTCTTTGGAAAGAGACATAAAACCCAGCCCTGCTGGGGTTGCCAGAGAGCCCATGGCATTTTTCACAAGAGCTGGGTGCATGGTGAAATTCTGGCCAGAGGAGTTGCAGGCTTCTGATCTGCCATCTCTAGCTTAGACCAAGAAAGTTGTATGCTGTGACAGGCTGCTTCCCAGATCCAGTCCACTGTGCTGCTGTCACTCCCCCAATTCCCACTCCTGAACCTTGATTCACCATGCTCTACTAAGTGACCACTCACTCTTGAGTCAGTCCACTCTGGTCTCTGGCATGCAATTGATCCCAAGCACTGGGTGTATGCCCTCTGGCTATTTGAGGACAATCCCCCAGCAAGCACCCCTCAGCCCATTAGCACACCAGGAGCCACTGTATACAGAGATTGGGACCCAGTCCCAATCACAGTAAACCCAAATCTGTCCATTTAACAAACAAATGGATCATGTCCCTCCTTTTTCACTCACACCCTCTAAAGAGCACACAGCTTTAGATAAAACAACTACTAGTTTATTGATTGGATTACAATGGCCAATCAAGGCAGAATCATAATATAAATGAGTCAGGAGTCACCACAGGGAAATAAAAGGTAAAACGTGCTTATTAACCTAATATATCTACTTCAACTGACCTCATAGTCCAAGTTCATGCTCAAAATGTTTGGTTGTCAGATGTTTGCACAGCCAGTCTGCCTGAAGCCAGGGAGGGCCCAAATCTTGCTTGAAGTTGTTTCAAGATGGATAGTCTTAGGCACCCCGCCGGTCCTTCCCAGTGTCTTTCTTAGTCTCCAAGCCCCCCTTATCCCCTCCCTTTCTGGGCAGAGATGATCCCTTTGTCTCCTACCAGTCCCCTCAATTTGCATATCTTTGTTGTCTCCTCCAAGTGCTTGTTTGCTTGCTGCGAGAGAGCTCTGTCTGTCTCCCACCCCCCTTGAGCCGTGTTAGACATGCTACACATCTGTGCACATTCATGATGCTGTAGGAAATATTATACCAGGTGCGGCCAAACTGCGGCTTGGGAGCTGCATGCGACTCTTGAATGAAAAAGCGTGGCTCGTGGAAGAAAGCCAGAGTAAAACAGCCCCAGCCTAGGAGTTTTAAATCTCATGCTCAGAGGATGCTCAGGGGGAGCCCCAGCCTGTGCCTAGCCACTGGAGTGGCCAAGTAAGGGGCCCTGGGGAGGGGGTTGACCCGGGGTAGCCAGCATCAGGGCCTGGGACGGTGGGGGGAAGAGAGGCATGGTTGGGATGGGGGGGGGCACGCGGCGGCATGGTCGGAGAGGGCAGGGAGAAGTTAAGTTTTTACTGTATAGTTAGGCCTAGTTTTCATATTAACCTTAAGTAATCATTAGAATCTGACATTAGGAGGATCAATGTTTGCCCTCTTTTTACGATAACATTAAAACGTGCAACAAATTTTAAATTTAGTAATTTTGGAGTAGGTAAAATATGGCTATATGCCTCAGTGCAGCTCTCAAAGGTTTAATAATCGACTTGTGTGGCTCTTGAGTTCCGTAAGTTTGGCTGCCCCTGTATTATATCATACTAATAATGTAGAATAAGTTATGAACATCCATAAAGAAACACTGAATGATGTAACTGGCCTAAAGACTTATGGTATGTCCACACGTATCTTTTAAATCAAAAATAACACTGTTTATTTTGATTTAAAAAATATTAGGTCCACACGACGTTTTTTTGTTTCTAAATGACAAGCTCCGTCATTTTGAAACAAGAGACGTTGAATTGAAATAGGTTAAGCCTACTTTAATTCGAATAGTCTGTTAAAGTGAAATGGCTATTTCAAAATAACACTGTTCAGACGTGTTATTTCAAAATAACTGTTATTTCGAAATAGCACAATTTGACCTTCTTCCTCCCAGAGTGTATGGCACTAGGAAGGAGGAAGTGCCATCCCTCGACCCTACCAGGCAGCGTGCATGGAGCCATCAGGCAGCATGGCAGCACATGGCCCAGATGCCACACGGGGAGACGCTGCACCCCTGTGTAGATGAACGAGGCAGTCCTCTGCCTCCTCCACATATGGAGGAGGCAGGTCATCCTTGCCCAGTTCCGTGCCAGGCACAGGAACCAGGATGTCTATGTGGACATAGCCGCAGAGCTGTACGCCCAGGGCCACAGACATATGATGGAGCAGGTGTGGTCCAAGATCAAGGCCCTTCGCCAGGACCATGCCCGCACCATGGAGGCACGCCAGCTCCAGGGGGCAGGTAGCAGTGCCATCTGCCCATTCTATGAGGAGAGCCATGAGTTCCTGGGGGCAGAGCCCAATGGCCTCCCAGCTTGGGCCATCAACTCTGGCCAGCCCCCCTTCATGGGCTCACCCCCAGAGGGAGGTGACGGTGACACAGAGGCATCCCTGGATGTCAGTGATGCCAGCCAACCTGCCTTCACAGCACCACCACCGGAGGCTGCACCTGGGAGCCCAGAGCTCTTCCCTGTCCAGGAGGAGGAGACTGCCACCGCAGAGGAGGAAGAGGGGCATACAGAGGTGCCAAACCCCATGGAGTCAGAGCCTGAGGAAGGGACATCCAGATGGACATCTGGAGCACCTGTTGGTGAGTGTTCCTCTGTCCTACATGCACGCAGGGCTGAGCCTGCCTAGGTCATGGGCATCGAGGGGGCACAGCACAGGGACAGGCAGGGCACGGGGTCAGGGGGTGCAGAGGCCCTCCCATGGGCATGGGTGCCCGAGGAACATGTGGCATCAGGGTCACAGGCCCATGAGTGCCTGGAGTTGCTCAACAGGGGGTGGAAGTACAAAGATGCAACTGCATCTTGGGTGGAGAGCCATGCCACTGGCAAGTGAACTTGGGAGACTTCCCAGACCAAGTCTTGGGTGACTGCAGCTCACCACTGTGGCCATTGCTAGGCCATGCATGCCTCTGGGGCAATGTCCCACAGGACCCAGATCCAGAAGTCTGCTAACAGTTGGTGCAGAGGTATGTGCTGCAGACAGGCTGCACACAAGCAAGGCCAGCAGGTAGTGGAGGCTAACCCTGTTTTGTGCTTCCCTCCGGCAGTTCACAAAGCCGCCCGCCGTGCTCCTGCATGGAGCCCACCAGCCATCCCCAGATGGAGAAGGAGGAGGGGCCACCAGACGCAGGAGTAAATCCTGGCTGGCCTCCTCGACCTGGGCCAGCGAGCAGAGAGGACTCTGCCCAGGCCTGGAGAGAGCAACAGGCCCGTCACCAGGATGCTGCCATCTGTCTGTTGCAACATGCAGCCACTGCCGATGACCACTTGGTTGCGACACTCGAGTGGCAGACTGTGGTGATGGAGCGCCGGAGCACCGCACTCCAGTCCCTGAGCACTGTGGTGCAGGACGTTGCCACAAGTCTCTGGCGCATTGCTGCACACATGGTGGCCCCACCAGCTGAGGAAGGTCCACACAGGGACCCTCATGTCCCTTACAGGTGCCCCTGGACGGGGGGTGGCCGTGGGCAGGGGCATGGGATGCCACCCCAGGACCCCCCCACAGGCCCTACCCCTATAGGGAATCACCTCCCGTCCAAACTCCCCAGCCCCGCACCCCAATCCCTTCTGCCAGTTTGAGGCCCTCCCCCAGGTCTCCCACACCCTAGTCCCCTCTCCCAGTTTCAGGCCCTCCCCCAGGTCTCCCCCCAGAGTTCCACATCCCCTTACCCTCCCCAGCCCTTCTTTGCCCCAACCCCCCATGTTATGTTTAATAAACGGTTTGTGACAACATTTTAGTGTGTTTCAGTTTTTTTATTGGGTGTGGTTCACGGTGCGAGTGGATGGGTGGGGGCTGGCTGTGGCAGAACAGGGGAGAGGGGGGTGTGGCGGGGCAGGCCTGGCCCTCAGAGTTCCTCACTGGCAAAAAAGTTCATGAGTGCATCATGAACTGGTCGCCCTTTGTGATGCTCACTCCCTTGGGGCCACGGGTGCAGGTTGCTCATACTGGCCACCGATGAGCAGTGCCTCGGCCTCCCAGGCAACAGCAACAGTCTCGTCCCACAGCTCACAAAAGTTATGCAGGGCCACGCGTGCACTGATGACCTCCTGTGTCCCACTTGCTATTTCAATTTGGTGTTTTCCCTTAATTTGATTCAAGTTAATTCAAATTAAGGATTTGAAATAAGCGTGTTCGTGTGGACATAGCCTTACAGTTCCAGTGTAAAAGTGAACAGAAAAATCACATAGATCATAACCCAGTGTGCACAGATGCACATCCCTTGACTTACTCTGAATGCTTTCTGTAGCTGTGCAGCATCACTTGGCCAGGACAGATGCTGTCATCCACTCCGGAGGAAGCTCAGACCAGTGGTCCAGCTAGCCCTGAATACTGTCTTCCAATAATAGCCAATGCCAGGGTTTCAGAGGGAATGAACCAAACAGATGATCATCATGTGATCCATCCCTGTCACCCATTCCCAGCTTCTGGCAGCAGAGGCTAGGGACACTTCAGACCATGGTTTTGTGTCCCTTTCCATCCTGACTGGTCGCCATTGATGGACCTATCCTTCATGAACTTAACTACTTCTTTTTTGAACCCTTTTACCATCTTGGCCGTCACAACATCCCCTGGCAAAGAGGTTCACAGGTTAATAGTACATTGTGTGAAGAAAGACATTTGTTTTTTTCAAACCTGCTGTCTATTAATTTCATTGGGTGACCCCTTGTTATTGTGTGATGCGAAGGAGTAAATAACACTTCCTTATTCACTTTCTCCACACAAGTTATGATTTTAGATACCTCTATTATATTCCTTTAGTCGTCTCCTTTCCAGGCTAAACAGGCACAGTTTTATTAATCTCTCCTCATATGGAAGCTGTTCTGTACCCCAATTGTTTTTGTTGCCCTCCTCTGTACTTTTTTCAATTCCAGTAGCTCCCTTTTGAGATGAAAAAAAAAAAGCAAGGAGTCTTGTGGCACTTTAAGACTTACAGATTTATTTATTGCATGAGCTTTCGTGGGAGAAAATCCCACTTCATCAGATGCTTTGAAGAGGGGGAACTTACAGAATTAGATGAAAATAAATGTAGGGGAGTGTAATACAAGGGATCAGGTCATACTGCAACAGCAAATCAGAGCATTTGTAAGGACTCAAACTCTACGGCTGTGTTCACACACACAGGGTTATTTCGAAACAAGTTGTGTCGAAACAACTTGTTTCGAAACAACAACTTATTTCGAAATATCTTATTTCGAATTAATGAAAATGTTAATTCGAAATAAGAAAAAAAGCGGGAAACGAAATAGCAAGTTCACTGTGTGAACATGCTATTTTGTTACCCCTGGGGGGTGAGCCGCTGCTGGCTCACCCTGCAGCCCCAGAAAGGGGGCTGCAGGCACCAGCAGGGGGTGAGCCGCTGCGGGGTGGCTCAGCCCCCCTGCCAGAGC